>JANQBM010000007.1:19263233-19291925 GCA_025594535.1 Erythroxylum domingense | reverse complement strand
AAATTAAATTAAATTCAAAAGAATTTAGAATAAATTATGTGTGATACAATCTTATTAAATAATTAGATCTAATTTAAAAAATTTAGAAAAAACCATCGTAATTGATAAATATTAATACTTAATTGTTAATTTTTATATTTCTTATATTTTCAGTTTCTTCTCTATTTAAATCAAATTCTGGTACCACTATTTAACTCCTAATATTTGAAAAAGAAAATATAACATCCCTGACTTAACAAGTTTTGATGCTCACAACTTCTCTCGAGGATTGCTGACCACTACGTTGCACGAATGATGCTTTCGTTGACCAACTTCACCCCGATGACCAATAATGATGGAGAACAAAGGGCGATTGAAAATGATGAAGAAACGAAGAGACAGTAACAAAAACACTATCGTATTCACATCTAATATGTTTCATTAATTATTAAATTTGTCTTAACTAAATCTTTTTGAAGTTAACAATTGTTTTATTCACTAATGACCTGATTAAATTTTGTTAGGGTTAAGAAAATAATTAGTTATCTAATCCCTCCGTTTAATGTATGTTCAATATTTAATATTAATGGTAGGTCAGACGCTTTAAATATAAAATAAAATATAATTTAATTTAATTAAAATTTGGGCCCCATATATCATGCCATCATTGACGTGGCATAAGCCCGCTCTTTTCAATAAAAATATTTTTTATTGCCTGACACTTAATAGAATTGTTTGAATTTTTTAAAGGTGAAATTAAACTCTAACGTTTTTCAAATATTAGAATTATAATTATTTACTCTGAAATGTTAGGATTAAAGTTGTGGATAGGTAAAAAAGTTAAAGCCAAAATAGGCCATTTGCCAAATCCTAACAGAAAATGAAAGTAAAATTTCAGGTCTTTTCTCTAGCACCACACGCATATAATACTTATCGTGTATTATAATTCTTAGTTTGGACGCAATATGTCAAATAATTATTGGATACTTCACTGCAGTCAGGGCCGTTCCCATCATTTTATAGGCCCTGGGTGAAAAAAAAGCCCCAATAAATTGACAATATACAAACATACTTAAAGTTTACATATTTATAAGAAACATAAATGACTCAATTTATGAAAAACAATTTTTTCATGCATTTCTAGATGCAAAATCATTAATAATATTATCAAGATTAATATTATCCAACATATCCTTTTCAATACATAATATAGCTAAACTATTTCGCCTTTCTTGTGACATTGCTAACTTCAAGTAGGTTTTCAATGATTTTAACTTTGAAAAACTATTTTCTATCGCTAATCTTTCCATTACTCAAATTTCTATAATAATAAGAACATGAAAAATGACGAGAGGTATTGTCTAAAGGAACCACAAGATTCAATTCTCTTACAGGCTCTTTTTCAACTAAAATATCCCTTGTCGTATTATCAAGATTATCCCAATGTCTAGGATCATAAATATCCAATATAGGGCTTACTTGCTCATCTGCCTTTAAATTTTCTAAAGTTGATGCATTTGGTACATGATCATGCTCACTCAAAATTTTAATATCCTCATGAACATGAATCTCATCACTTAATTTTTCTTTATGTTGCTCAAAACTATCTTCACCTAATTCCTCGGAACTCTCACTAGAGAAACCTACTTTTTAAATAAATTTATAAATTACTCCCTTTTAGGATTCTATCAACTGTTCTACTTGTTTTCTTTTTTCCTTTTTTTATTTCCAGACAAATGCTTTTTAGGCAACATAATATAAACCAATTATAACACATTTGGACTAGAAAAAGAACTAAAACACTTGTATGGAACTGGAAGAAGTATGCAGGCACAACCAAATACTAATAGCTTCACAATATATCACAAAGATATATCAATGGTCTTATATTTGTGATAGAGGAAAAAATAAATAACAAAATTTAATATCTAATATAAAAATAAAAAACAAAGAGCAAATTTTAATGATAGAGAAATACTAATTTCTAAAAATATAAGAAATTAGTATACTTAGGAAAAAATATAGTAAATAATATTCTAAGTTATTAAATATTCTAAGTTTCCCAAGTCAAATATTATCCTATTATATAAGATATGAAAATGATTGAATATTATGACATTTTTAATAGAATCATATGTATTTTTATAATAAAGGAAATTATTTATGTAGTCTTTGAATTGAGTAACTTAAATGATTTGATTTAGTCATATTATTACTAAACTTATGTGAACTCTACAAATCCAACAATTAATACATTACTTGTGACAAAGTATAATGAAAATTACAATTACAAAAATTTAATTATTTATTAATATTTAATTATTTTTATAAATAATAAGTAATCTAAAAAAGGAGGAACACAAATAAATACAATATCATTTAATATTAATGTTATGATTTAAAATGCCAATATAATGTCCACGTTAATGACAAATTACAAATTAATTATAACATATTCAAATATTTAATAAGCTAAAAATACATTAAAAAATTATAAACTTTATTTTATCTTTAAATTACATTTAATACTTATAAGACAAAATCGTGAAAATTTTTTTACTGTCAATTTTTAAATTGGAGTATTTAGATGCTTATATTGATAAAATAAAAAATAAAAGATAGTTTTTCAAAACCATTTATAAGTATCATAAGTTAACGTTAAATTTAAAATTTAACGTTAACTTATGATAAGTTTATAAGTTATTAACGTTATGGGGCTTCCAAGAGGGGCCCCTTTTGTTGATGGGCCCTAGGCAGGTGCCTTGCCTGCCCCTGTCCAGGGCCAGCGCTGACTGTAGTCTATATTTTTTTATTATGAAACAAATTCTTTATCCTAATTTTTAAAATATTGCACGAAACAACAAAGAATTCTAAGATTTTATACTAGTATGATAAAAATATATAGAATGCAGTAAAGTATCCTATAATTATTTGACAGATTGCTTTAATTTTGTAGATATTATTGCTTTAATTTTTTTTATATTAAAATTTCAACGTAGGATTTATAATATGAAAATTCAAAATATTCAATCAAGTAAAGGTTCATTGAAATATGTTTTGATACTACAAATAGAAATTAAAGATCAAGTGGTAACGACTGTATGATTATAGAACCTATTGAAACATGCTTTGATAATACACATAAAAATTAAAGATAAAAAGAAAGTAGTTAAATGATGATAATGATCATTATCATCACTCAGTTTGAAATTCTACAATAAAGTGAGGTTTGGGGAGATCTGATAATATGCAACTTTATCCCTACATAATAGAGAGGCTGTTTCTAGTAGACCCACATGTAAATGTGATAATGAAAAAGTGATACAGACTAACAAGGGTAAAAAGGAAAAATTGGATATGTTAAAAAGATGGGGTAAAAGAGGTGTAAACAAATATGTTATGACATGAAATTAAATTAGGATATAAACGAATAAATAAAGAAAAATAGGAAAGGAAATAGAAATAAATGATATACTTAATATGGAGTCCAGCTCTGCTAAATACCTAATAGGCTGCAACAGAGCAACTCTGCTCGTCTCTATGTGGGTGAGGAGTTTTGGTGTTGCAACCTTATGTGTATAATAATCTTACAGTGTCAAACATCCTTGTTAGATCTTTCCCGTACACCTGTACTGAAAAGACAGATAGTATGACAAAACGATTGGGCTACGACTCGCAAACTAGAAAAGACAGAGTTGACCTCCTATGCGATGAAAACAGTGTGCGAGCGTTACAATAAACAACTCGTAATACACTTACTCGACTATCTTGGTGTATTTTAAAGGGTGTCCCTTACCCTTATCCTATCTAGTCAAAATTTTTTATTTCTGACCACTTACATAATAATGGCCAACTCTGACATATCTTTCGTAACTACTTCCTTCCAAATCTTGTATGGCAACCTTTTCTCTTCTTATAGCCATTAAGAATAATTTGCTCACATCGTCTTACCGGAGCATCTAAGTGTCTTCTACTCACATGCCCAAGTCACGTATGCCTTGTCTCACTATTGTTGTTGGCAATACTAGTTACTTGTAGTCTGTCTCTCATTATACTATTTCGGACCTTATCTGGCCTAGTAATATTACACATCTATTGAAGCATAAAAGTAGTTATTTGATGAATTAATAAAATTTTATATACCTTGTTAATAAAAGAATATGAGGATTAGAAAACATGTTTATAGTTTTTAAGACTAATGAATCACCTAACAGGATCTAATTACAAATGAAATAGATAATTCAATTTAAGTAATAAAATAACGTTTCTTTTTGGGGATAAACGAGGTATAAATATAGTTGCGGAAAAGTGTTCTTGGTACTATTATTATTGTTACGCGGGAAGAGGCTAACGGTAACGACAAAGAATAATTTCTAATGACAATTGAGTAGGATCCACGCACTATGTCTATCAAGTTGGAGCTATCAGTTAGCTTAGTCTACGGTTGGATATGTGATGTATTGGAATAAGCATTTGTTTACTGCGATTTTTAAGCACAATTATATATTTAAATTTGTGGGTAAATAATTAAAAGTTGGAAGAAAGTACAGTATCATTTTAGAAATTGATAAATAAAAAAAGAATTGCAGTAAAAAAGTGCTTATGTGGTAGAAATTATACGATTCATTAATAACCTTCTGATAATTATTATTTTCTATTATATCCTCAACTAATAGAAAACAAGTCCAACTAATATATGATTAATAATATATTTTTATGAAATATTTTATTTATTAAATTTATTAAATTTATATTTTCTGATTTTAAATTTATATTTTATTATTTATAATTTTAAATTTATATGACTAATAATATATTTTTTAATTATTTATACAACAATTAATAATTTATTAAATTAATGACTTTTTAGTCATTTTATCTTTTTCAGCAACTGCAATTACACTTACTAAACACCTATTTTCACGTTTCAACATTTACCAAAATAGCAATTTCAAATACATAAATATTTTTTAAAAATAAGTATTTATTATGTCAACAAGTTAATTTCAATATGTTATCAACCGTTACCACTTTCCCGAACTAAGTCTTAGTCATGAGTTTAGACTTTATTAATAATAATTATAAACAAAAACGAAAATTTTTAGTAGAATTATGAGTTCATTGTTATTAGTAAGAACTTCAGTCTATCATATTTTTACGCCATAAATTCTCGGAACGTAATAAATAAATATACTTTTTTTCAATTTATATTTTCACCTAAAAATAATGTAGTAGGGGGACGTGACGTTGATTATGTGTGCAAGGAGAGACAGGTATTATCTTTAATCTTATCTTCGACTTTTGTTTTCCTGTGAAGCAGTTATATAACTGCTTAAGTCATCAACTCATCATCCATAGATATAACAATTATAAGCACTTTCAACTTTAGTTCGGATTCTTTATATATATACATAAGTTGGTAATTAATTTGATATAGAAATCAAATAATTGAATAGGTCAAAAAAGTAAACTACATTTTCAAACATATTAAAAAGTGGAGGGTAATTCACTTGATACATGTGACAGAGTCGATCCCTATCAAGGAGGAAGTTTGTTACCCGTAACACTACCTTGTGAATTGCTGTAAAAGTTGATGCAATTTAATGATCTATCTATACCCAAAAATTAATTTAAAATTTGTTTTTTTAAAATTTAAATCAACCAAAAAAATTGATACTTGTTTTTACCCTAAAAATAAAGAGAGTGAAATGAAAAAGAGGACATGAATCGGAAGGAAAAACAAGCGATTCGATGTGGATTATGCCAAGAGAAAACATGAAATTACGCATACACCCAGGTGTGACTGGCGACGCACCAGGTAAGGTTGGAACTTGAAAGCCAGAACTTGAGAGAGAGCGCAGCACCATCCATGTTGCTACTTACTCGCTACTTCCCGTTTTATATCTATCGAGCTATCGAACAAAGTGTTAATTAATTATAACCAGAGAGAGAGAGAGAGAGAGAGGTGATCGCATCGCTCCAATGGAGCCAGAATCTGGATTTCAATCTTCTTCTCGCCTTTCTCAGGTCACTTTCTACTCTCTATTTTTCCTCCTACTTTGGTAGGTTTCGTTTAATTGAAGCTTTAGTTTCTTTTTGCTGCTATTTGGAAAAAAAAAAAAAAACGGAACAACGGTTAGTTGTCTTGGCTTGATTGTAAAAATGTCCTGCTTAATCGGTGTTGTAAATCAATGGAAGATTATCAGTCTCTGATCACTTCTGTGTTTGGAGTCACTTGGTGGTTTTGAAGTTGGATGTTTTTTGGGTCTTAAATGCCTTGTTATCTGTTATCAGCTGTATCCGTGAGATCAGTTCAATTCTTTAGTTGGTCCGCAGCTTTACCGCTTTCAGTCAAACTCTTGATTTTGCTTATTTTCTCGTTTTTTGGTTGCTTCTCATTTCAAATTCTCGTATGATTGTTTTATTATTTCTTAGAAATTATGACCAGGATTTCTTTACCCTGCTAACAATTTCTTTTCCTTTTTCAACGCTTTCTCTTCTATATCATAAAGCTTGTTTAATTATACGCTTAAAGGGTCTGTTTTTCAGGAGCAAAAGTGAATGATGTTGTTCTCTACCAAAGCATATTATAATTTTTTAATCCAATAAACGAAAACTCCTTTCACGTTCTGATTCTTTCACCATTTCTTGATGCTATGGACTAAAATTTACAGCTTTTCGAGTTATATATTTACTTTTAGAACTTGATTGGCCTGCACAAAAGTAAAATGATTATTAGCTTGGTTGACTCTGGCTAGGATTGCTAAAAACCACTATGGCTTGTCTTAATTTCATCGAACTGAAATATATCTCTTTGAAAGCACCTTTTAGTTATTTTTTTTGTTTTGGCAATTGCATTTTGTTAGTGCTATATGCTACGCGTTATCAGGAATGACTTTATGTTTTTCGTTTTCTTGTACTATTTCTTACGCTATTGCTTATTTTTGGCTGCTGTAGGTTTCTAATTAAGGTTTTTGTGCTCCTAGCAAATTTAAATGTATCTCTCAATTGTATTTTAAACCAGATATATGATCAATGTTTTATGACTGCTGTAATCATATTTCAGCTGGATCAACTTAGTTAGGTTGTATCTTTTCAAGGACTAGCCTTGTTGGTAGCTCAATGTAAGCTAAAAAATTGGTGGCTTTTTGCAGTTTTCATGGGTAAATCTCTCGAAGAATCTGCTACTAGCATATCAGAGCTTTGGTGTGGTATATGGAGATTTAAGTACATCACCTCTCTACGTTTACTCAAACACATTCACCGGGAAGTTGCAGAATTATCGGAATGAGGAAGCAGTATTTGGAGTATTTTCTCTAATCTTTTGGACCTTTACACTATTACCCTTGATTAAATATGTCTTTATCCTACTGAGTGCTGATGATAATGGTGAAGGTAAGACTAATTCTTCATCAACTGAGGTTTTCATCTTACAAATTCCAATTCTTACTCTCTATCAATGGATCTTAATTCATTCCAGGTGGCACGTTTGCTCTTTATTCACTGCTATGTCGACATGCTAAGTTTAACTTACTTCCGAATCAACAAGCAGCTGATGAGGAGCTGTCAACCTATAAATATGGCCCCTCAGCGAATGTTGCAACCTCTTCTCCATTGAAGAGATTTTTGGAGAAGCACAAGAGGTTACGTACTGCTCTACTAGTTGTGGTGTTGTTTGGTGCTTGCATGGTCATTGGTGATGGTGTGCTCACTCCAGCTATATCAGGTAATAAATTTCTGTATATTTATGGTGGGATATGACCTTAGTCTTTGGTTACTAACCCTTATAAAATCCAATTATTTGTGAGACATGATTTAACTTGTGGAGGAACAATTTATAGATTTTGGCAGACACAATTCCCTTGATTTCAGGGTTACTATGTGGGACAACTGAGACTCAAAAGTTTACATTTGACATGTTGATGAGATGACTTTAGTTGTCACATGAACTGATACTATTGGTGATAGAAGCATCTTGGCTTTTCAATCTCTGCATCCCATTGTTGGAGATTTAAATTTAAGTCCAGTGATACATAGAGGAATATGTTTTGTGTGCTTGTGTGCATGCTTGCATAGGATAATTCCCTATTTTGGGGCTTTTGATCATTGAGGCATGTTCATGGAATTGATTCGATTATAGATTATAAGTTCATAACCCTAGCTTATCCTCATTTTGGTAGAACAAATCTACTAATTGTTTGATTCCAGTTTGTAAGAGGATCTTGAACTAAGTCATAGATTCTAGAAGCTAAGAAAGGGTATCTTGAGTAATTTCAATAATGGGGTTCTTTCATATTCCTGGTATCGTTGATGACACATACAATCATACACAATTCGATGCGGCGTATTTTTCTTGCATTTTTCTGTTGCATTTTATAAACTTCATCTTGAAATGGCAGGGGTGCATCTTCAGTTATGATTTAAAATTTCTGATCATTAACTAATGCAGTTTTTTTGTTGTTGCTTGCAGTTTTATCCTCAGTGTCAGGGTTAAAAGATGCTGAAAGTAAACTAACAAAAGGTAAATCCTATATTTCTTTTAATTTCTCAAATCTGTTTCTCCTTCTGTGTTTTTTCTTTGATTTGTTTAGCATTTGATTCATGCCTATATCTTTAAGGTATCCCTGAAATTGATTTGTTTTACATATTAGCATTCACTTTTGTCAGGTGAACTGCTCTTGCTTGCCTGTGTCATTTTGGTCGGCCTGTTTGCTCTACAGCATTGTGGCACTCACAGAGTAGCCTTTGTGTTTGCACCAATTGTAATAATCTGGCTGCTATCAATCTTTTCTGTCGGGCTTTACAACATCATTTATTGGAATCCAAGGGTTATATATGCATTATCACCTCATTATATTATCAAGTTCTTTAATCAGACGGGTAAAGATGGCTGGATCTCTCTTGGAGGAGTTCTTCTTAGCATAACTGGTATGTTTCTTTTTAATATGTTGGTTGATTTTTGCAACCAATGCACGATTATCAGCTGGTTTATTGCTTGGAATTTTCCCAAGTTGTAAATTAGAAAACAGAAACTGCTTGTTCACTAACCATGAGTTGGAACTTGGTTCACTTGATAAATAAGCCAAAAATCTGTACAAGTTGCTGATAATTTGTGAGACCAATTATCAGGTGCTGAAGCCATGTTTGCTGATCTTGGTCATTTCACTGCCATGTCTATCCGGGTATAAGACATTAACATATGTTTGGCAATAAAGTATTGTTGTTTACTGAATTACTTCTCTCAGTATCACAAGTGAGAAATTCTACTTATGTCTTGTCTGTGCAGCTTGCTTTTGCATTTGTTATATATCCCTGTTTGGTGGTGCAATATATGGGTCAGGCTGCTTTTCTCTCCAAAAATGTTCATTCTGTTGCAAATAGCTTCTTCCTTTCTGTTCCTGGTATTGATTTTGATTTAAACTAATAGATCTCCTTTCTAAAACTCTATGGAATCTTTTAACTTTCTATTTTTAATGTCTACCTGTGTATTGCAGATCCAGTATTTTGGCCTGTTTTTGTGATCGCCACTCTTGCAGCTATTGTTGGGAGTCAGGCTGTTATAACTGCTACCTTTTCTATTGTGAAGCAATGTCATGCCCTTGGTTGTTTTCCGCGTGTTAAAGTAGTCCACACATCAAAACATATATATGGGCAGATCTACATCCCAGAAATAAACTGGATTCTTATGGTCCTTACTCTTGCTATAACTCTCGGATTTCAAGATACAACTTTGATAGGCAATGCTTATGGTAGGTCCCCCTCTCTCCCCCTCTCTCTCTCCCCCTCTCTCTCATGACTTGTTAAACAAACACACACGCTACCTGGCTACTAAAATGCAAAGTACTTTCTATTTGCTGTTGCTTCTGCCTCTATTTTTTACTGTTTTCTGTTCATACTCCGAAGATTTTGCATTGCTGATGTGACATCTAAAGAATTGTAACAAAAAGGGGCCTGTCAAGTTGATGTTAAGTTTCAAAGCAATTGCTTATTTGATGACAGAGGCATTGAAAGTTGTTTGAACCTTTTTCATTGCTTCCTCTATTCCAATGTGATTGTACTTGAAAGTGGTAATCAATTTTAACACTCGTGGTTTACTTCCAGGACTTGCGTGCATGAGCGTTATGTTCATCACGACATTTCTTATGGCACTTGTCATAATCTTTGTTTGGCAGAAGAGTATATTCCTGGCAGCATCATTTCTTCTAATATTCTGGTTCGTTGAGGGAGTCTACTTGTCAGCAGCGCTAATTAAAGTACCCCAGGGTGGGTGGGCTCCTCTTGTGCTGGCAGTAATCTTCATGCTTGTTATGTATATCTGGCATTATGGTACTCGCAAGAAGTACAATTACGACCTGCACAACAAAGTTTCCTTGAAATGGTTACTAGGTTTGGGCCCTAGCCTTGGCATTGTTCGTGTGCCTGGCATAGGCCTCATTTACTCAGAGCTGGCAACTGGAGTACCTCCAATCTTCTCTCACTTTGTGACAAATCTCCCTGCATTTCACAAGGTTTTAGTTTTTGTTTGTGTAAAGTCAGTGCCAGTACCATATGTTTCTCCTGATGAACGCTTTCTCATTGGCCGTGTATGCCCAAGACCATATCGTATGTATAGATGCATTGTACGGTATGGCTATAAGGACATTCAGCGGGATAATGGGAACTTTGAGAATAATCTTATTCAAAGCATAGCTGAGTTCATACAGATGGAAGCAGTTGAACCGCAATTCTCTAGTTCTGAGAGTCCATCACTTGATGGTAGAATGGCTGTTATGAGCACCAGAACTGGCCAATCGAGCATGAGTTTGGTAGTATCTGAGCAAGATTCCTTTCCTCTTGATGGTTCAATTCAAAGCAGCAAATCGTTAACCCTTCAGAGTTTAAGATCAGTGTATGAAGATGAGAACCCTCAGAACAGAAGACGTCAAGTGAGGTTTCAGTTGCCACAAAATACTGGAATGGATCCTTCGGTTAGGGAAGAGCTGCTCGATTTGATCCAGGCAAAGGAAGCAGGAGTTGCGTATATAATGGGGCACTCTTATGTAAAAGCTAGGAGGAACTCCTCATATTTGAAAAAGCTTGCAATTGATATCGGGTATTCATTTCTTCGGAAGAACTGCAGGGGACCTGCTGTGGCACTAAACATTCCTCACATTAGTCTCATTGAAGTTGGCATGATATACTATGTCTAGGAATTGTGAGGATTCCATCACATTGGCCAGCAGCGGCTCTTATATTCAAATGGTGGATCAAGAGGTGGCTGATACAGGGGACATGTGAAGAGTATGTTTTGGAATAGGAAATGTTCATGCAGATGTTTAAAATCTTGGCTGCCCTTTTTTGCATTCCTTCTCGTACATATGAAAATATTTTCAGCATTTATTATTGCTGGATGCACTTATTTAGGTTTATCATATGACAAGTTAGTGAATAAAAATTCCTTTCCAGCTTTACTTTCCAAACCCTACACGCTTTCTCCAACTCCCCACCCCCAACAGGAAATGGAAAGCAATGCTGAGAATTGTCTGCAACACATCGTAGTAGTGGCCTCTAATCGACTTGCCCTGGCTTCCGTAAGCTAATGGTGATAAGATCTAGGTAGATATCTTAACAATCATAGCTGACAAAAGGTATTTTCATTGAAGGTTTCTAGACATGTACATATATATAACAAGAAATAAACTTTGAATGGGGAGAAAAGAGAAGCAAGAGAGAGTATCAAGTAGGTGGGGGTGTATTTTTCTTTTAACACTCAGAAAGTCGGTTACGTGTCTATCGACCATTCCCTCCTCCAAACTGTCCGTGGTCGACTCCTAAAACAAATTAACAAAAGCAAAAGCGAAATTGAAAAAAGAAAAAAAAGGAACAAGCCACAAGGTGGATGACCCAACTCCCACCTGGTTAATGCTGATCATCCCTAGCTCTGAATCTCCTTTATATACTTGCTAGTAGCAGCCATTTGAGATAAAACGACTTAGGGAGGCAAGCGTACTTGAACAAAAGAAGAAGGACGTGTGAGATGCTGATAATAGTAACACTTGTAGTTCTTTCTATTGAGGGCTGAGGGAAGTGAACAAGCCAGATCACGGTCGACAATATTATCTAGTGAAAACCAAGTGGTGCCATGCTTAAACTATCTCAACGGAACAGAAGACGTACCCAGCAGTCGTTGTGATACACTGAAGAGAGTTGTTGAATCAATCCACAGTGCATTGATTAACCATGGCGCTGATCATGCTCAACAGTCTGGTATCGACATCACCCAGGCTCAGTGGTTGCTTGGTAAATGTGACCATCTTTTCAATCCCATCTCTTTTTTGAAAAATTGTATTAAAAGAAACGAGGGGTACAAAACAAGCCACGTACAATAGTGTCAAAATGCTCCATAGAGAGCTAAGCCAACAGATCAAGGATGGGGAATAACATGGTAAGTGTTGTAAAGGTTTTTTTTAGACACTAAACCTAATAGTGTCGATTCCTTTACACGACAATCTCAACTTAAGTAGATTAAAAGACTTGGTCTTCGCATTTGATTGTCGACCAACTAACGTGGTCTTGAACATCTCACAACCCTTTGTGAAGTTTACTCTCACACTCTTACAAGAATACTACGTAAACAATAAATAATCAAAGGCAACAATAAACACATAAGAGCTACAACAAAAACCGACCTTTGTCACTTTTCTAGAAGTATACAAAAAGATGCTCTCTCTCTCTCTTTTAATCGATTCCCTTCTCCTCTATCTCTATTTCTTGGGCAATACTCAAATAAGTTAATTATTGGTACATCGGGCTTTACAATTCGTAATGTTAATTGGAACTAATTAGATCACTTTTATCCTTATTAAATTATATCACACTAAATAATTAAATGATACTCTCATTCAAATAGGACTATATCTAATATGATTTAGCTACATTACAACGAATAAGATAAGATATTATATTTAATTAGAGACGATATATCTATATCCATAAAGATCTTTACTATCTTCAAATGATCCTCCAACATGGTTTTTATCTTTAAGAGTTGAAGCATATTTAATGTGATCTTACTCGTCACATCATCTAAAATCTCCCCTTGATCTCTATTCATTGATAATGAGTCATCCAAACTCAAAGTCTTTCATAATGCACTGGTCCAAACCAATGTTTACTCATATCGAGTCTATTTGCTATGGTCTACCTATTTGAGCACACATTATGTCCTTAGAGTTCTCACATGTCTTCCTCTTACATGTGATCTAACTAACCTTCAACACAAAGTCCATCTCCATCTCATCTTTTGGCCTAATATCTGAATCTTACATCTAGTCAAAGATTTTTGCCAATGTGCACCAACGCATGCCAATACTAAACTACTCTCGAGCTTTCATTTATAATGTCTCTTTTCCTTATC
Organism: Erythroxylum domingense; assembly: GCA_025594535.1. NCBI lineage: Eukaryota > Viridiplantae > Streptophyta > Magnoliopsida > Malpighiales > Erythroxylaceae > Erythroxylum > Erythroxylum domingense. The sequence continues at coordinate 19,278,550 of JANQBM010000007.1, read as the reverse complement.
TACTCGTAAATCTTTGCCTTATTCTATTATCCCAAGCGTGAAATATTGATTAAGGCTCGCTAATGTCTGCACGATTTAACAATTAGGACTTAGGAGTTTAATAGTAAGCCAACTACAAAGTTAAGGACATCACAATTTACTAAGAAATCTAAAAGAGAATACAGAGAATTAGTATATCCTTAGCGGTGAGTTTCGTCATTGCATTAAGGTTTGTATGTTTGTCTGAAAAACATGTTAGTTCCTTTCCTGCCTTTAGATCACCATGATGAATGAATTTGAAGTTGCTAGCCCATATTATGTATTCAGTATTGGTTTATATCATATAATCGATCGGTTGTAGTATAGTGACATAATAATTTAAAAGCATTCTTTATCTTATACGTATTTAGATGTATATGATAAAGTCAATACGATAAATATACATTGTAAATGGAATTATAATGAAATTATAATTATGAGATTCATATTGCATTGGCATATCATCCCTAAATTGTTCCTAATTAATATTCTATTAAGATTGGACGTTAATAGAATTTTAAAAGACTAGCACTCATATTTTTTCTTATTAAGGACGTAGTCGATTTTATAGACTAAAGTATGAAGATATTTAAACAAATGTGTGGGTACTTATTATAGAGCAAGTTCATTGAACTAACCCCATATAAGAAATCCATTTGCAATATCACTTGTATGTTATGGGAATTTTCATTGTGATAATTGTATAAGTGATCATTTGACTTGAGATCACCAAAGTTATCTTGTACAAGAATTGGTATGTTTTGATATTAGTTATGACCTATTCTAGTCAAGGGTAGCTAAAATAGTAGTCATTAGATGTAGCATGAAATATATGGAGGTAGTTGAGTGATCAATATATAATTCATCACCCTAAAGTAATTGGAGAGAATGATTCATTATTCTCAATTAGTATTCATTCGGAAAATTCTTAGCCAAGATAAAATGAACTTTGTAAAATAGTTTACAAATTTCATTAATTGAATCAATTACTAATGGTGGAGAACTAACATAATTAAACTTAAAATATAGTAGACATTAATTCTATTTTCTATGTCTAATTAGAATATACGATGAAAATATTAAATTATACAAAAAAATCATGCACAAAAAGGTTAGTTAAAATCACATTGACGTTCATAAATATTTAGGTCATCTGATGTAGATGTCAATCTTGATCTATGGTTATAAATTGTTTAATTAGAGAAATAAAGATAAAATAGTTTAATTTATTTAATCATAAATATAATTCAGGATTATAATTTATATCCATTGCCAATATATTTGGAAACAAATGAGTTACATATAAAAAATGGGTTGAAGAGAAAAAATGTTATAATCAAGTTAGAGTTAATTGTAAAGTTTGAAAAATTTTATAATTAAATATGAGATATTTATTAAATAAGAATTAATAGAAGATATAGGATCTTATTTGATCATCATAGGAATTTAATTAGAATCAATTATAATTCTAATTAAAGTTTAATTAAAATCAGGAATTTAATTTTAATTAAATTATTAAAATGTCCAAAACCTACTATAAATAGGTTTACGCTCTGAGGGAGCTATCACTCCTTACCTAACAACCTTTGTAATAGTAACAAAGTTCACTCAACTTGTTCTGTTGGTACTGTTAGATGTTAGATATTGAAACTACGGTGGTAGAGATGAGTCAACTTTAGGAACGATTCGAGGGATACGATAAGAAAATAATCAAACTTCATAATAAGGTACGAATTATAAACCATGCTTTATTATGATTTATATGTTAATCAAATTTAGTGATCTTGGATTTGAGAAATTAAAATAAAAAAGATTTTATAATTATTATGCCACGCAAGAGATCAGATCTCGCTATGATTTTCTAAAAGTAGTATTATAACTAACTTTAATTTTGATTGTTATTGATTATAAATTTTGAATTGAATTACAAATGATTTACAAATTAAATCTAATCTTTCTAACAATATAAAAAGTTCGTATTAAAGCATTACAAAGCCTAAGTTTTAATATTAGATTAGATCTGAATCATAAAAACTTGTTAGAATAAGGGTTGTTTGAGTCTAAAATAAGACTATTTAGTTATTGGATTAGTGTAATATAAAGTTAGAATAAGGGTTGTTTGAGTATTGAAATAAGATATTCTAAACCTAGTTTTGAGCTTGTTTAGTTCATGGATTGAGAGTAACCCAATTCTAAAATCATATTTTTAAATTCAAAATAAATTCCAAAATGATATTAATTATTTTTATTTCTTTGATTAAGGTTAATAATTATAATAATTTCTAATTAATTTTTTGAACCTTGTTTTTAGAATAGAATTAATTATTTTAATTAGATTAAAATTAATTAATTAGCTCCTTAAAATAAAAAATGACAACTGGGCCTGGACCCGACCTAAAGTCAATGGGCTAGGCCTGGGTTGATCAGGCCTCAGGTCGGGCTTATGCTCAGACTTTGGCTCGGGCGATCTAGGTCTGACTTTTATAAGCAAAACGATGTTGTTTTGTTTAAAACGACTTAATTTTTGCTTTTTTAATTTTAAAGGCCGGGTCCAATCTACTACCATCAATTAAATATATTAATTTCAATTTAATTAAGATAAATTTATGATCTTACTTTTTTTAGAGAATCATTATTCTATTTATTTATGAATAATAATTTTCTCGATTTATTAGAAAAGGTAATTTTCTTGAATAAATTTTTGAAAAGGTGTTTTTATTTATTAATTGAGAAAATTAAGTTTTCTTTTATAATTTTGAAAATATTTTTATAATTTATTAAGGAAATGTTTTCTAATAAACTAATAAGAAATGTCTAAATAAATAATATAAATAACTTTCTTAATTAAATAAAATGTGTTTTATTTAATTTTTAAATTAGTTTCCCTTTTAATATTATAAAATAGTTTTCTAATTAAGGAAAAATTATTTCTAATAAGAATAGAAATAGTTTTCTAACTGAATTAAATGTCTTAGTTTTCTAATTGAATTAAATGTCTTACTTATACAATTCTAAACTATAATAAGTAAGAAAAATAATTTATAATTAAATTTTATTAAAGAAGTTAAGATAATTGGAAATAGTTTACAATTGAATTTAAAAAATTTTTCAAGTCAAATTGAATTTTTATTTGAAACAGGAATTCAATTCATTTAGGAATTAGTGAGTTTAATATACATTTTCAAGGAGTTGAAATTATTATTTTAGAATATGAGGAACAATAACTAAAATCAAACAAAGCTTGGTATTTTATGCATCTAATTTGATTATGAATGCATAAGTTTCATACTTTATTTATATGTTTGATATATATATTGGATGCATGTTGAATGGTATATATATATATATATATATATATATGATATTTTACATGCAATTTTTTCTTTGATGATTGTATTTAAAATTAAATCCCTCCTTAAAATATTAGGTACACATTGGAAACATGATTGTTGTGTTCCATTGTTATAAGGAAAAGCTAGAGTTCTGCTCCTTTATATCTGGAGGCCCTCAATTAGCAACGAAATAGAGTTGGTAAACAAGATGATGATGTTAAAGTGTCTCCTGCTTAATTTACTGCTCTTCCAAACTTGATTCTGCTTCCTTCTTCACTTATCATTGTTTTCTTGCTCTTTGCAAATATCAATACCTCTCTTACTTTTGCTATCTGTATGTACGAGCATTCTGCTCCATTTTTGTTACCTTACCTTCCTCTTACATCAATTTTACTACTTCCATACTTCATGCTTCTTCTCAAGTAAATATGAAGTTGCTTCTCCTTCAGTTTGCTATTGACCACTTTAGCCATCCTTATATTTGTCAAACGTAAGCTTTATCTGATGGATAATATTTTCATTTATGAGCTTCCACCTATTTTAGAAGAGAAGTCAGTGCAGATGACTTCTCTAACTACACCTTAAGCTCAAGTATCTTCATTTTTGGATGAACCTTTCCTTATGTCTGTCCAGAAGCCTGTGGAAACAAGCATTCTAATGGCACTAAAAGAATATGGGTGAAAGTTGTTGGAGATCACTAAATCATAAGTTAAGATCAATTTCTTTCCAACTAGAAAATGAGATGAATAGCCTGTTGTCTCACCATCCATCGAGGTTTCAAAAGTTGGTGCACAAAAAATGGAGTTCCATACTAATTGGATATTTTTTTGACAAGAGAGTAGCATATCCAATTATGAAGTAATGGGCATAAACACATTGGAAGCAACATGATTTGGTGGACTTGTTGATTAACAATGATGACACCTTTTTCTTCAAATTCTCTTGTAAAGAAACTGCTATGAAAGTATATGAAAGTACCTGAAGAAGGACCATGATATGTGCAGAATAAGCCAATATTACTTCAGATTTAGGGAACCGAACTGAAAATTGAATAGATTAAGATGGAAAACATACCAATATAGTTATGCATACATGGAGTACCATTAGAATACTTGACCACAAATGGATTAAGATATCTTATTAGTTTCATTGATAAGTCAATATGCATAGACCAAGCTACTGCTAAAATTTCTAGAATAAATTTTTCTAGGCTCTATGTTCTAGTTAGCTCAATGACCTATTTACCTAAAATAATTCCAATTGTGAGGTTGGATGAACTTCTTGAGATGGTTTAAGATACTCTCAAAGTCAGTTATACCTAGAAACCCAAGCAACTTAATACTAGAAAAGAATGGAGACCAATAGGTAGATGCTTTAAAACTAAATTTGCTTAGGAACTCATTAAAATTGAAGAGAAGAAATAAGAAAACAATATCAATCCCTATGAGATGAACAACAATGGGTCTGATGATCTATGTCATGTTAAGACTGATAATGACATTATGATAATCCTGGTTATGATAGAGAACATATAATAGTTGAAGAATGTGTGGAAGATATAAACACTTGTAAAACTCCTATGGGTATAAGAGAGGTTGGAATGATGAATGAAATCACAATAAGGGAGTTAGGTAGCTACATCTGCAAAGAATGAGAAGGGATTTAAACTAGTTCTCAGAAGAAGATCTAACGGGAGGAGAAAACCTTCTGTTTTAGATACAAACAAATGAAAATGATTGCTCGGAACATAAGGGGAGCCAATGCTCCCTCCAAAAAGATTTTATTCAAGAATCTTATATTGGAGCATAAACTAGACGTATTTTGCATTTTGGATTCAAGAATAAAGATGGATAAATGTGATCTTTTGGAGATGATGTCTTCCAACTAAAGGCAAATCACAAATCACTCTTATCATCCTCGTGATAGAATTTAGGTATATTTCAATTGTCAAGCTATAAATGTCATAGTCTAGTATATATCGAATCAAGCTATACATATTGATTTGTTTTTAGACACTACAAAGAAGGCTAGTGTAATCTCTTATATATATTCATATAGCAATGCTTTTTAGAGGAATAAAATTTGGAATTAACCCAGAATGGTTTTGTGCAACATTCAAAAGCCTTGGCTATTAAATGGGGACTTTAACACCATTTTGAATCCTAAGGAAGCTGAAATTTGAAGAGCATCCAAAAAACAAAGTTCAGATAATGCACCACATGCATTCAAAAATTTGACATTCCTTTAGTGAAAATTTTTTCACATAGAACAACAATCAACATGGAAGCAATTTCATTAGGAAAAAACTGGATAGGTGTATGAAAAATATAGAGTAGATTCAAAAACTTCCTAGCTCATTCTCAATATTCACTGTAAATAACGTCTCAGATCACTCATTGTGTATTTCTCAGATGTAATTTGTAAGTATCAAGACCCTTTCAGATTAAAAAATTTCTTGACCTTTTTAGTAGGTTTTGATCAAATCATCTAGAAGGCTATTACCACTGAAGTTCAGGGCATTAAACAGTTTTTTTATACAACTAGAATAAGAATCATTACATCCTCTAAAGCAGATATATAAGGAGAACATTGGTAACACTCATCATTTGCTCACAACTACAAAAGAGGCTCTAAAATCTATTCAAGATGATTTGTACAAAACTCCTAATTCTAGTGAGTTGCAACAAAATGAAACGATGTAGTGAACAACCTATCAAGAGCTTTGTTATTGGACTATTATACGATGAAGGAAAGATTAAAGGGTGCATTGGCTTAAAGAAGAGAATAAAAGCTCCACTTTCTTGCATAGAACTGTATTGACAAAGAAGAGCATCAACATAATTATCAGTGTGACTAAAGGAAATCAAACCATTTCTGATCAATAGGCAATTCTTAAGAAGGTTGGTAATTATTTCACATCAATTATGAATGCACCAACAAATGCTCGCTTAATAGTCGAATTACTTAAGGAAATCATGTTGGAAATTGTATCTTCTAAGGATTATTGCAAATAGAATGAAGAGGATTTTAATCAAGCATATGGATGAAATATAAGGAGCATACATCCTTGGTAGATCAGTGAGTGATAACATCTTATTAATGCATGAATTTATGAGATTTTATCATAGAAAAAAGGGGTAGCGATTGTACTTTAAAATTGACTTAAGGAAAGCCTATGACAATGTTAATTCGCAATTTATGATAAACATATAAGGGAGATGGCTTTTCCTTATATCTTTATTAATTGGATATCTCAATGATTTTCAACTCCATCTTTCATAGTACTTATAAATAGAGATCCTTTAAGAAGTTTCAAAAGTAGCAAGGGCATAAGGTAAGGAGATCCTACCTCTCCTAACTTATTTTCTCTTATTATGGAAGTGTTTAGCAGAATACTCAAGAGAGTAGTGGAGAGGGTTAAGTAGTTCAGATATCATTCCAAATGTTATAAGTTAGGCATAATAAATTTGGTGTTTGTTGATGACTTGTTCCTATTATTAAGAGTTGATAAAGCATTTGTTTTGGGCTTAATGAATTTAATCAAAATGTTTTCTAGGATGTTCAGTCTTTAGGTGAATTCATACAAAATCTCCTTTTACACTTATAACAAAGCAATAAATGACGAAGCAATGATACTAGCTATCACATGCTTTAATATAAATGAATTTCCAATCACATATTTGGGGTTTCGTATTCCTTCTAAGTTTACTTAGGAAGATTATAAAATTCTCGTTGACAAGGTACATGCAAGAATTTGAGGTTGCAGTATGAAGGCTTTGTCTTTAGATGGGAGAGCTTAACTCATTTCCTCTGTACTCAATGCAATCAATTTACATTGGGTAGCTCATATGACTCTTCCTAAGAATTTCGTTAAGAAAATTAATAGTACTCTTAAAAAGTTTATCTTGTCTGGAAATGGAACAGGAAAACACTCAACTCCCATTAAGTGGTATGAGGTACGTTCCTTTAAGAAATATGGTGGATTGGATATGATCCCTTTGAAAGTATATAATTTAGTCATTCTTACTAAAAATTTATGGATGATCATTGACAATAAGCAGTCCTTATGGGTTAAGTGGATAAATGCTTATTACATAAAAGAAGGAGTTTATAGAAGATAAATGTACCTTAAAATGCTTTAAATACAAAAAATAATCTTTAAATTAAGAAGAAAAATCAAACCACATGCAGCCAGATTGTTAGGAAATGGTGTTAATACATTCTTTTGGTACGATAGATAGTTGGCTAACGGAGTTTGTGAAGATATTGATGAGCTTAATTTGATCAGAAACCTTATTAATAAATATTAACATGTTGCTTGTGCTCTTTCACATAAGGTTAAAGTTTTACCAAGAATTCAAGACTTTGGCTTATATAATCAGATCAACAGTACTGAGCTCGAGGAAAACAAGATAGATCTTAACTGGTGGGCTTTATCTAGGCATGGTAAATTCACCAATGTGTCGTGCAGAAGGCTCTTTCAATAATGGGGAAACATAATACTTTTCCATAAGCTAGTTTGGTGCAAGTATATGTTGTCTAGTGCTTTAGCCACCATATGGAGAGCTATCAAGATCATATTGCCTATAATTGACAGATTGAACAAGTATATGGCAATAATAAATATATGTTTATTTTGCAAACAAGAGCAAGATAATATCATTCATTTATTTTTTAAATGTTAGTTCACTCAACATTTTTGAAGGAAATTACAAGAAGATGTTTGTTAGAAGACCTTCCAAAGGAATAGGATCAGATTGTAGTTTAGTGCTCAGCTTTAAACATGTATGTTAAAATAAAAAAATATGGCCTTGTTATTGCTCTATCATATTTGTTATAAGCTTTGTAGGATAAAAGAAATATGAGAATTTTCAACAACATTAAGAAACAACTTTCAAGGCTATTTAAAGGGACTCTTAATACAATCAAGTTACACATTGTCACATTTGGGGACAAAATGTAGACTGGTTCCAATATTATGTCAATATGGAATCAATGTCTTTCTTATGCACTTTAGAGTATGATTTATGATGTAATACTTTCCTAGTTATTTTGCTATCCCATTCGTAATGATGGACTGGTTTATGCTTATAAAACTTGATCTTGCCTTTTATGGCTTAATTCATTTCACAAATGTTTTAAAAAAAGGCCTGAGTTTTTTTTTATTGTTAGGCTTGCTAAGCAAAATCAAGGCCACTTTCGGCAAAATATGTTTAGGCTTATAACAGTAGGTCTTATTAAAATAAAATTGAGTGATTTGGATGAGCGAACTCATAATCACATAAATCTAAAGGTAAGGTTAGGAATAACATATAAGATATGTTTTGGCAAGAGTTTTCACCTTACAAATCTAGTAGTCACTTGAAATGTGATTGATAAAGTTATTATCTACCTAATTTAAGTTTAGTTTGTTTATTGAGCAAACTCAAGATCAACTAATTTGAATGAGATCTTAGTTAACTTGAGAAATTAGAGTAATCTTTCTGAATAGTATTGAGGGCTACTATTTTGAATAAAATAGTGGGAGTAACCAAATTTATGATTGAGATCCTAATCTTATTTATTAGTCGTAACATATAATCAGTTACTTGCTTTTTATACTATTTTTATGAGTAAAATTTACCTTGTTTAGTATAGTTGATACTAAAAGTTAATCAAATTAATTTCTTAGACATAGGTTATGTTTTAGAAGAGTTCTCAAAGCTAGATATAAAAATTATATGCTCATTATGCAATTTTGTTATTATTCCCTACTAAATATGTTAAGATCATATAGATGATAAAATGTATGAATATTTTGAGTTGATAATGTCTTATAAACTTTGATGACAATATGTAAGATATATGTCAACATCATGATAGTAAGATGTAAGAGGTTGTATAGAGGAGAGCTGAAATGTATAGTACCTTAATGGAATTGTTCTACTCAATTCAGCTAACTAAAAGCATAAACATGGACATCAATTAAAGGCTTTACTATAGTATGATAATAGTTTTCATAAGAAGAAAATGATTGCATGACTTTTCTTGCCTATATGTGATATGATAGAGATCGTATGTATTTCTAGGTCATGTTTATAAGTATTTGACACTGAATTTAGATTCAACATTATTATAATGTTAAATTCACGATAAGAAATAGATTGTTAAGTAAAAGTACTTGATTCAATCTCATAAAAATAGTTTGTATTTATTGAATTAAGTGAAGCTTATGCTTAATGTAAGTGGCAAGAATAAAAATTTAGATAATTGAGACTATCATTTTATACTATATTGGTTAAATTATCGTAATAAGAATCATAAAAGTTTCATACTAGGTGATACAAGAAGTAATGGAAGCAATTGAGATCATGGTGCCACACGCCAAGACAAGCTTACTTTACCAAGCAGACCTATTTCAAAGCAACGTGTAGCAATGCTTAAACAAGCACTTTAAGGGTTTGTTTAAAGTCACATTACATCTCACCTTGATAAAAAGGCCGAACCATCCATGGAGAATTCAAGTGGAGTAGTCAAGCTTGTGATTCTTCTAGAAAGGGTGTATGGAGGAGGGGCTAATACTTAGCCAAATTTCAAGAAAAGTTCAATTATTCTTATGGGTTTAATTTAATACATTGGGCTTGTTATATATCATTTATTTATTAGGGCAAAAAGACTTGTTATGGATTGGATATTTATTTGTAAGCTTGCCTTAGTTTATTTTACGCTAGTTTTAGACAACCAAGTGTGTGGGACTAAGTAGAGTGCTCCATTAGGCCCATTCCCCCTTAGGTTTATTTAAGTTAGGCTTATTTAAGTTAGGCCCATTATCCCTTAGGTTTATTTAAGTTATTTTGTTCTTATTTAAGTTAGTTTAGCCTAATCCTAAGTGGATTAGGATCAGATTAAGTTATTAGGCAATAACTCCTAAACTAGTTAGGATTAGGCTTGTTTTTAGCATTAAATGGGTTTGTAACCTATACCTTTTAGGGTTAGGATGTGAGCAAGGTATAACACCTTATTTTATCCTTGTAAACTTCAGATTAGTTGATTAATGAAATTCAGAGATATTCTCTTCAAGAAAGGCGTGTTCTTCTTGTTGTTACTTTAAGGATTGCATCACTTATTAAGGTAATCACTTGTGACGTGTTCAATTCTTCTATTTTCTTTGGGTTTAGGTCTCAATTTCATATAATTGGGGTTTGAACAAGCATGTTCTTAGAATAAAAAGATTGGGGTTTTGATTCAATAGGATTAGGGGGTTTCAAGAACCTTGTTTTCTTGAGGTTTCCGTATCACTAGGATACATGTATCCTATTGATTATAAATTGTATGAAACTTGTGAAACTTATTAAGTTAAAAAAACCAAATTAACGTTTAGTGAAAGGATGATGAAGTTATTGAATTGTTAAATTAGTATATGTGATGTATTGGATGAAATAACAATTTATAAAAGGATGATTCTTATAGTTCAATAGAAGTACTAATGACATTATGTGATATATGTATTAAATGAAATATTGATTTAAAAATTTTAAAAGTTCAAATTATTTAAATCTAAGTAGAAATTAAACATTGAGAATATTGAAGCACTTCGATGAGATCAATATAGTAAGTTTTCAATTTTTTGGTTATCTGTAGAGAATGAAATTCTTTAGTGAGTACCCTCATAATAAAAATTCCATATGTTTATGGATTTATGTAAGGAAGAAAATATAATATGGAAAATATAATATGAGATATCGTATGATGTAATATTTATTTCTTCAATAACTATGCTTAGTAATACAACTTACCTTTGATAGTTCTAATTAAATCAATTAGTAAGATTTCATATTAAATATGAACCATTAAGACTTTGAAAGAGTCAAAGTTAGTGATTTGAGAATGTGATACTTAATTGAAGCATATATTATGCATTAAGTTTAGAATTAAATTAGAAAATAAATGGCTATGAGACATCCAAAAAGTTGGAGATAATCTTACAAGCCAATTGAACAAGTTGTTTCTTTCAATGTATGAAAGTGGTTCTTATGATAAGTAGCAGGAGTAAGGTGGAATTTTAAAATTTCAAATCTTATGACAATATATCCAATTGGAATTAGTGCCTTTATTAATACATCAGATAGTTGAAAGGCTACCAAACGTTGAAAGATTCACTTTCATGATGAATTCAAAGAGTTTATTTTGAAAATGATTGTGAATTTATCATGTCCACAAGAAGGTTAGTGGTAGTACAGTTTTCCTCTTCTGTGGAAGAGTTTAGAGACACATCGTTCATAGAGAACAATAATTCATATTTTCAATTATTAAAAATATAATTATCTAAAAACAATTCATATTGGATATGAAAAGTTAAAAACTTAATTATAGGGAAAAAGATCTATAGAGATAGATTGAAATTTTTTTAAAACCTATTTTAAGTCCAAGTACATAGATAATGTACTAAAGATGTTTATTATTTGAGATATTTGATACTTGTGAAGTATTAATGATATCTATTATTCTATATGCGAGTTGATATTTATATTGGAAGTTGTTTACCTATTTTAAGTCCAAGTATATAGATAATGTATTGAAGATGTTTAGTATTTGAGATGTCTAATACTTGTGAGTTGATATCAATTATTCTATGTATGAGTTGATATTTGCGTTCAAGGTTATAAGGATATTAACTTTAGAAAAAAAATCCTATTAAGGTTTATTTTACTTAGAATAATATGATTTTAAGATTGGAAAGGTTCCAATGTAGCAATGGTTGCCAATTAGGCCATAATACATTTTTCATTTAATGGAAATGATTAATTGGATCATTAAGTTCTTTAATTAACTTGATATAGTTCCTCACATTGTTTAAGACAATAATATACTGTGGAGCAATACAGCCATTAGGTACATAAAAAGGAGCTAATGTCTATTCAAAGATGCAAGGATATATTTAGCCACTTTCTTTTAATTATGATGATAATTTTTATGAAAGTTTTTAAGATTTAAGCGAGAGCTCACTATAGAGAATCTTGTAGAATTATCCTACTATATGTAAACGATTGGTTTAGTGCAAATGAGAGATTATTGATTTATTATAGTGACATAATAATTTAAAGGCATTCTTTGTTTTATACATACTCAGATGTATTATAGTGACATAATAATTTAAAGACATTCTTTGTTTTATACATACTCAGATGTATATGATGAAGTCTATAAGATAAATGTACATTACAAATAAAATTATAATGAGATTATAATTATGAGATTCATATTGCATTTATATATTATCCTTAAATTGTTCCTAGTATTGGACATTAATAGAACTTAAAAAGATTAGCACTCATATTTTTCTCATAAAGGAAGTAGTCGATCTCATAGAGTGAAGTATAAAGATACTCGAAAAAACGTATTGGTGCTTGTTAAAGACCAGGTTCACTGAAATAACCCCATATGATAAATCTATTTAGAACATTATTTATATGTTTATGAAAATTCTCATTTTAATGATTGTATAAGTGATCCTTTGACTTAAGAGAACCGAAGTTATCTCATATCTGAATTGGTATTTTTTCATATTACTTATGACCTATTCCAGTTAAGGGTAGCTCATTCAATAATCATTGGATGTAGATTGAAATATAAGGAGGCATTTGGATGATTAATACATGATTCATTATCCTAAAGTAATTAGGGAGAATATTTCATTGCTCTCGATATTATTGATTTAAGAAACCGTTGGCTAAGGTGCAATGACACTTTGTAAACTATTATTAATTAAATTAATTACTAATGGTAGAGAACTAAAATAATTAGACTCAAAATATAGTAGACATTAATTTCTTGATCTATGTCTAATCGAAACATTGAATAATGAAATGATTGAATTATATGGAAAAATCATACACAAAAAGGTTAGTTATAACCATTTTGACATTCCTAAATACTTGGTTGGTCGTGATATGTTACTAGACATCAATCTTAATCTATAGATATAAATTATTAGAATTAAAGATAAATTAAAGGAATCTAATTTATCTAATCCTAAATATAATTTAGGGTTATAATTTATATCCATTAATAATATATTTGGGAATCTAATGAGTCACACATAAAGAATGAGATGAAGAGAGAAAAGATATTTTAATCAAGTTGGACTTTATTGTAAAGTTTGAGAAACTTTATGACTAAATATGAGATATTTAATAAATAAGCATCAATATGAGATATTGGATCGTATTTAGGCATAATAGGGGTTTAGTTAGAATTAATTAATTCTAATTAAAGTTTAATTCAAATTAAAAATTCAACTTTAATTAAATTAGTAAAATATATTATAAATAAGCTTAAGCTTTAAGGAAGTTAGCACTCCTTGCCTAACTATCCCAGTAATAGTTATAAAGTTCTCTCAACTCATTATGTGGATATCGTTAAAAGTTAGATGCTTAAGTGGCTACAATATTAAAGATGGGTTGATTTTAAAAACAGTTTGAGGAATACAACAAGAAAAGGATCAAGCTTTGAAATAAGGTACAAGTTACGATTTATGGTTTATTATGATTTATGTGTTAGTTTATAGAATTAAGTTATTTTGGCTTTTAAAAATAAAAAAAGGTTTCATAATTATTCCATTGCATATGGTGTCAGATCCCACCACAAGTTACCGATAGTAGCATCAGAGCTAACTTTAATTCTATAACTTAGATTAAAAATGTTTGATTGTTATTGATTATAATTTTGGAATTGAATTACAATTAGTTTGTAAATCAAATCTAATGATTCTAATAATATGAAAAGTTCATATTAAACCATTACAAACCCTAGGTTCTAATATTAGATTAAATCTAAATCATAAAAACTTTTTAACTCCATAATCAAATTAGATTTGATTGAAATTAATAATTGATAAACAACTACAATAAGATTGTAACTTTGGAAACTTAGAATCTGGAAACCATGAAATCAGAGCCATGAAAGTTGAAGCTTATGCAAGCCACATGTAATGTTTAGTAGCCAAAAATATTGAATATCCACCACCAGATCTTGCTCCTGGATCTTCTCCCACGTCGGCCAATGCGCCACACATTCCAGAAGTTCAGACTCTGGCGCCGTAAAAAATAAGTGACGTAAATCACAACATAGATGTGGAAGCAGAAAAGGATGAGGGGAGCAAGTCTGAGGGAATGGGCAGTGGGAACAAGGCGGGGATCGCGATAGGAGTACTTGCTGCGGTTGCTGCAATTGGATTAGGAGGAGTTGTGTGCAAGAAGAGGCGGTAGAATCAGAGAAGAGCTTAGTGTTGGAACCCGTTTTTGAACTCCAACTCTTGCAGAAAATCATAAGACTTGAGCTATTTCCAATAGAGAACACCTTGATCCTTGGTTAGTGAAGTCTGTGTTTAATTCCAAGTAAATGACGGTTCAATAATATTGACTTAACTTCTTCTTTATATCGTCTGTGGTTGGCCCATCATCTGTGTTTACTTATGGCCTAAGTTCTTTTGTCTGAGTTTGATCGTCTATAGTTGACTTTCATCATCTGGGTTTGACCCCTCTCCTATCGTCTATCTTTCTACCGTCTGCCTTTCTATCGTCTGTCTTCCTATCGTTTGTCTTCCTATCGTCTGTCTCATAATGTGTCATCACAGATTGCGTCTGTGTTATGACGTGTCATTTATGTTCCTTGCATCTGTGTTTCATGAGTCTGGGTTCCTCCTTTGCGTCTGTGTGTGACGTCAGCACAGACAATCCCTTGCGTCTATGTTCCGTGAGTCGGTCTTCCTTTGCGTCTGTGTGTGACGTTAGCACAGACAATATCCTCCCTCTATATCTTCCTTTGCGTCTGTGTTGTGACGTTAGCACAGACAATTCCTTTCGTCCGTGTTCTTCCTTTTAGTGTCTGCCTTACTTAATGTAGACTTAAATCCTTCCAGACACCCTCATTCATCCAAATCCAAGGTCAGAAACACACAAACATAAACCTCAACTGCTTCTCAAAGCC
>JANQBM010000007.1:19237716-19262762 GCA_025594535.1 Erythroxylum domingense | reverse complement strand
AAGGTGCTAGTGAAGTGTTCTTGAATTTGGAAAAAACTAGGACTACATATATGATGAGATTAAGTGAATGAAAGTTTCCATTTTGTTTCTGTATGCATGAAACATAAATAGTTTATGAACTGGCAATTGAATGATTTTGAGTTAGAATTAGAGATGAAATTGATGAGCAATTGAATTATAATTAAGGTATAATTAAGGTATAATTAACAGACTATTATGAAGATGTTTTGAATTTGGTATGAAGGTGTTAGGATTTGGAGAAATTGAAGGAAAATGGAGAGACCACATTTGGTTCACTCATCCTACAATCGTAGGAAGGTCTTCCACCATCGTGGGCAATGCTTTGAAATGAAAATTTTTATGTTTTATGTGATTGTTGAATCAACTAAGGATAAGTTACTTTACTTTGGTGTATTTGGACTTGATTAAAGCCTGAAATGAACCTAGATTGATGTTTGATTAATTGGTTAAGTTTTATAAGTTTAGGT
This sequence comes from Erythroxylum domingense, assembly GCA_025594535.1. Classification (NCBI taxonomy): domain Eukaryota; kingdom Viridiplantae; phylum Streptophyta; class Magnoliopsida; order Malpighiales; family Erythroxylaceae; genus Erythroxylum; species Erythroxylum domingense. The sequence continues at coordinate 19,262,274 of JANQBM010000007.1, read as the reverse complement.
TATTAATGGATGTTATAATATAAGCAATGGATTGTCTTTATATCAATGTATCTAAAATCTGGAATTTATGAGTGTTAAAGGAATGAAGGTGTTCTTATGAATGCAAATGCGATCCAAAGGATATGAGGAATATGAACTAGGTATGAATGAATAAGAATTGGGAAATTGTATGAATATATATTTCTAGAAAAGGTTGGTCAATGTATGATTGATAAATTTAGAGTAATCAAACTTACTTAAGATATAAACCTAATTACAAACTATATTTGTACAAGCTATTATGTTTGAATGGTCAAGATTTATGAATAAGGATGCATACCCAGAAAGTCAATTGAACATGCATTGAACATGACACATATACATGTGCATGAGTGAATAATCATATGATTGATCAACTTAGTAATGTGTAAAATATGTGTGTATAGCATGAAAAAAGAAGCACAAGTTGATCATCAGCATCCAGACATTACCTGATCATCAAGGTAATAGCTTTTCTAGAGTGTACTCTGAGTTAACATAGACGTTTCCCACTATGATTGAATTGTTTTTGGTTAACTTTCAGTTATTGAATGGTTACTTATATGATTGCTATGATTCCGGACATTATTGGTCTAAGGAGTTTGATACTTGGGACTATATATGGAAGTGTTTTCAAATTGTATATGTAATATGGAATGCGTACTCAACTGAATGTTGAATACCGGATTTAGGTCCGAAAAATGTGATAAATAATATGAACACATTGAATGAAAGGTATTGTTAGCATATTATGTGAATTGATTCCATTACATTGATATGCATTATCAAATAAAGGAGTTGTGACTGGAGTAACCAACATGAAAAAGAATTTTATGCCCAGGAATTGTGTATAAAGAGCCATAGGCTCAGTTAATAATAAGCTTGGTGTCCACAACGGATACAGGACAGTAAATGAAATGAGCTCAATATCCATAACGGATATAAGATAGTAAATAGGCGCTTGATCACAACAAAGTAAAATGAAAATGGATCCACGTGTGCATTTGCATATATATAACTTTACATGTATCATATGAATGATTGAGATGAATTAATGAATTGTTCTATAGCAGTGTTATGAAATGTTTGTATACATGTTGTACTTGTACTAGATGAAATATAAAAAAACGTGATGTGGGATTTGATACTGGATGATGTGTTAAACTTCTTGAAATTGGTTATATACTTGACATTTGTGTTTTGACTGGAGTGAGCATATTGATGATGGTTTACTCACTGAATTCACAAACTCATCAAAATTGCAACGTTGATTTTTAGGTACAAGGGAGTTCTAGCTTCTAAGGCAACCACGTAGAATTCTAGTACTTTCATTTTGAGAACAAGAATGACTCAAAGGCCTAGTCAGCTAATATCTGAGGAGTCTAGTTAGGATGTGTTTGTTTATCTTCTCATTTCTTATTAAACATTTGTATGGAGTTGTAAACTCTCAAATGTTATGTAATGTAAATACATGGATATGAATAGTAATGGTATAATGTAAGTAAGTTTATTTTGTGAATGAAATGAGGAGATTGATCATTTTGAATACTTGTGTTATATGTGATACCATCATAATTTCAATTACACATTAATTATTCCAAGGATTTTATCTTTAGTATTAAAACATCAACTGTAATTAATATATAAAGATAAAGAATGTCTTTATTAATAATTATCACTAATCTACAACGAAAACGATTGATTGTAGGGCATAAACCAATAATCTCCCACTTGCACTAAGCCAATCATTTAAGTATCTCACACCATATCACCATATGATGATTATTCTACTATTGGGACAGTGGCTTAATGAGAGAATTCTCCTAGATTCTCTATAGCACTTGCTTAAATCTTACAACTTTGATCTCAATTATCATCATAATTAAGAAATTTTGTTGAGATATGTCATTGGATCTTTGATGAGACCTTAGCTCCTTTTACATGCCCAACGACTCTAATGTTTCATAGTACATTATTGTCTTGAAGAATGCAAGGAACTATATCAAGTTCACTAAAGAACTTATTGATCTAAATAATCATTTTCACAAAATGAAAATTGTATTATGGCTTAATTAGCAACCATTGTTACATTGGAACCTTTCCAATTCTAAATGATATTGTTCTAAGTAAATAAACCTCAATTAGGATTTGCTTCTAAAGTTATATCCTAATCTTCTTAAAATCAAATATCAACTCATACATAGAATAATAGATATTGTCAATCTTTTACAAGTATTTGATATCTCAAATATTAAACATCTTTAGTACATTATCTGTGTGATTGGAGTCATAATAGGTGAGCAACTTCCAATCTATCTTTATAGATATAATTCCTATAATTAAGTTGTTACCTCTTCATATCCAATAAGAGTTGTTCTTGGACAATTATATTTTCAACCATTGAAAATTAAAATTGTTGTTCTCTATGAGCAATATGTCTCCACATACTGCCACTGAATAGGACAACCATACTCCTACCAACCTTCATGAAGACATGATTAATTCACAATCATCTACAAAATAAACTATTTGAGTTCATCATGAAAGTGAATCTTTTAATGTCTCGTAACCTTTCAACTATACACCAAATGTATCAATAAAGGCACTAGTTCCAATTGGATGCACTGTCATAAGATTTGAACTTTTCAAATTTCATCTTACTCCCACTACTTATCTTGAGAACTATTCTACTATAAGTATATATTGAAACAAACAATTTGTTCAACAGATCTGTAAGATTATATCCAACCTTTGGATATCTCATAACTTTTTATTATCCAATTTAGTTCTAAATTTAATGGATAATATATGCTTCAACTAAGCATTACGTCCTTAAATAATTAACTTTAACTCTTTTAAAGACTTAAGGTGTGCTTGTTTAGGGGGTATAAACAAAGAGGAATGGGTATGGAATGAAAGATTGAGTTTGGTAAGAGAGTATGATTATAGAGTTATTACTTTGATTACGTAATACCCCATTCCTCTCATAATCTAGAGGAATGGGTATCATTGTTTTATAAAGTGCCCCATTATGAATAACTTAGTGGTTCATTTTCTAAAAATATTTTAATACTAATTAATTAAATACAATTAATTAATTACAATTTAATTAATTAAAATAATATTATTAATTAATTAATTACATTATAATTAATTAAATAATATAATTAATCAAAACATAATTCATTCATTAATTGAAATATTGTAATTAATTAATTAATTAAAATATAATTAATTAATTAATTACAATATAATTAATTAAAATATAATTATTAATTAATTACATTATAATTAATTAAAGTATAATTAATTAATTAAAATATAACTAATTAATTAAAATATAACTAATTAAAATATAATTATTTATTAATTAAAATATTGTAATTAATTGATTAATTATAATATAATTAATTAAAATATTATTAATACTTAATTAAAATATAATAAATTACAATATAATTAATTAAAATATTATTAATAATTAATTAAAATATAATAAATTACAATATAATTAATTTAAATATTATTAATTAATTAATCAATTAATTAAAATATTATTAATTAATTACTTACATAATTACAATATATTGATTAATTAAAATATTGTAATTATTTTTAATTAATTATATTGTAACTAATTAAATAATTAAAATATAATTAGTTAATTAGTTAAAATATAATACGTTTTTATTTCTCAATATTTTTTATAAACCAACCACTATCAATGGTAATGATAATCATTCATTCCTCTTAACCAACCATCATAATTATAATGATAATATCTATTCTCATTCCTTACTATATTCATTCTCATTCCTATTACCATTCTCATGTACGAACCAACCGGCTCCTTAGTGTTTCATATCTAATATGAAATCTTGCTAATTGATTCAATTGGAACTATAGAAAGTAAGTCATTATACGAGGCATTGCTATAAAAGAAATATCATTGCATTATACAATATCTCATATTGTATTTTATTCCTTGCATAAATCCATACTCTTATGAATTTAGTTATGAAGGTATTTACTAGAAAATCTCATTCCCTATAGATAACTGAAAATATAAAACTTGCCACAAGGATCTCATCGATGTGCTTCAGCATTCTCCATGCTTAATTTCTACTTAGATTTAAACAGTTTGAACTTTTCAAAATTTTAAATCATTATTTCATTTAATACATATCACTATATCATATAAAGTCGTTAGTATTCTAATGAAATATAAGTAGCATCCTTATATGAATTGTTATTCCATCCAATACATCACATGTATAAATTTAACAATTCAATACCATCATCATCCTTTCACCAAAGGTTGATTTGATTATTCTTTAACTTTACAAGTTTCACAAGTTCCATATGATTCATAATTAAAAAGATACACATATCCTTGTATGTAACTTTATGAATCTCGTTATATTGATTTAACCAACATGGCATAAAAGGATAGTCTCGATTATCCAACTTTGTATTCTTGCCATTTATTTAAGCATAAGTCTCCTTTAATCCAGCACATACAAACTATTTGCATAAACTTAGATCAAGTACTTTAACTCAACAATCTATTTCTTATCATGCTTTGAACATTATAATAATGTTGAATCCAAATTCAGTATCAAATACTCACAAGCATGAATTAGAAATGCATATGATCATTATCATATCTTTTATAGGCAATAAAATTTATGCAATCATTTTCTTCTAAAGATAAATATTATCATTCTATAACAAATGCCTTTAATTGTACTCCACAATTATGTTTTTAATAGGATAAATTAAGTGGAATAATTCCAACAACGTACTATACCTTTTAGCTTTACTCTATGCAGCTTCTTAAATCTTGTTATCATGGTGTTGACATACATCTTATATGTTGTCATGAAAGTTTATGAGACATTAGTCAACTAAAAATGTCAATACATTTCTTTATCTATATGATTTTGACATATCTCTAAAACTTTGTCATCAAATCCTCAACAAGGATTATAACATAATAACATAATAGACATACAATTTTCTATCTAACTTTTGATAACACTTCTCAAACATATCCTATGTCCAAAAACTTAGGTTCACTAACTTAGTATAAACTATACTAAACAAGGTAAATTCCACTTAGAACAAAATATAAATGCAAGATAAGCAAGTCATTAATAAATTATATTCTATGACTACCAAATTAGATTAGGAATTTAATCATGTATTTGGTTACCCCTATTATTTTATTCAAAATAACAGCCCTCACTACTATTCGAAAAGATTACGTTAATCTTTATAATGTGCTAGGATCCCATTCAAATTTAATTGATCTTGAGTTTGCTCAACAAACCAATTAAACTTAAATTTGATAGATAACAACTTTATCAATCACATCTCTTGTGACTCCTAGATCCATTAGGTGACAACTCTTGCCAAAATATATCATATATATTAGTCCTAACCCTACATCTAAATTCATGTGATCATGAGTTTGCTCATCCAAATCACATAAATTTAGTTAAGTAAAACCTAATATTATAAGACTAAACAGGTTCAGGATAAAGTGACCTTGAATTTGCTCAACAAGCCTACAATAAATAGAACTCTGGTTTATTCTTATAACAATGGAAGGCAACAATTACATTTTCAACGTGTACTTAATATTTTAATGAGGGATTTTAATTTTATTTTTCATATCAATCATAAAATTGTATGTAAAATATCATATATATAAAACAAACAATTTAACATGCATCCAATATTTATATCAAACATATAAATAAAGTTTGCAACTTATGCACTCATAATCAAATTATATGCATAAAATATGAAACTTTGATTTTCATAATCTAAAATAATATTTCTAACTTTTTGAAAAATTACATTAGATTAAACTCATTGATTCCTAAATAAATTAAATTCCTATTCCAAATAGAAATTTATTTTGATTTGAAAACAAATTTTCAAATCCAATTGGAAACTATTTCCAATTATCTTGACTCCTTTAAAAAAATTTAATTGAAAAAAATTTTCAATAAATTATACAACTTACGGATTATAATTTAGAAAGACTCCTTTTCCAAAATTACATAAATAACAAATTCTAATCCAATTTGAATACTATTTCTAATCTAATTAGAAATTACTATTTCTAATCTCATTAGAAATTAATTTTCCTTAATTAGAAAACTATTTTCTAATATTAAAAGGAAACTACTTTCAAAATTTAATAAAATGCTTTTCAAATTTAATTAAGAAAGTCCTTTATGTTATTTATTTAGAGATTGATTTCTTAATAAATTAGAAAACCTTTCTTTAATAAATTAGAAAACTATTTTTTAAAAATATTAAAGAAATTTCCTTTTCTTGGTAAATAAATGAAAACACTTTCAAAATTTAATCAAGAAAATATCCTTTCTAATAAATCAAGAAACTTATTATTAATAAATAAATAAATAATTTCTAAATGAATTGAATAATAATTCTCTAAATAAATATAATCATAAATTTAATTATCTCAATCAAATTAAAATAAATAAATTTAATTAAGAAACACTTTTCTTAATTTTAAGGAGTCTAATTAATTAAATTCAATCTAATTGAAACTAATTAATTCTAATTTTAGAAACTATTTTTTTAAAATTAGTTAAGAATCAATATAATTATTAATGTTAATCATATTAAGAAAAATAATTACTTTAATCTTAAAATTAAGATCTCATCTCAATTAATATAATCTCATTATATATATAATTTCTAACATAATCCAATTATGAAATAAATCATTTAAAACCTTGGATTGATTCTAATTATTGATTTGATAATTAATTTAATTTAATAATTCAACTCTTGAAAAATTAAATTAAATTCCAAAACTTTTCCTAATAAAAAATTTCTTTTGAAAACAATTTTCAAAATTTAGTAAAACATTTTTCAATTTTATTAGGAGTAGAAATTAATTTAATCTCTATTAAATTAATTAAATTGAAGATTTAAGAGTAAAAAAAATATTTAAAAAACACATACAAGAGGGATGGGAGGGTGTCTGGCGCGTGTACTCCAGATGATGACACGCGTGGTCAAAGGGAGATTGACTGGCGCGTGCAGTACACGCACCAGTCAACGTCTGTTACAGGTGCTTCTAGAGAACGGTGGGCTCGTGTTCCACATACACCCATCATCTTCTCTAGAAGCATCCATTGTCTTCTGCAACTCCCACTTAGTTCTGCCTCAACTGACACCCACGTCGCAAACCATCAACCCACATCGCTAACTACCAAGTTTACAATCGTCGGTAGTCCCACCGACGGTTCAACCATCCACACCGGTGAATCGTCACCCCTGAGTTGCTCACCGTCGCCGCCTCGAACTGTCCAAGCGATGCCATGGATGGATGGGCAGTTAACGTCCATCGACTTCCCCAATGGCGACAATCGCCCCAGTGACGCCAACTGATGGCATCACGATGGGCATCGCAGCAATGCCAGCAAGTGGCATCGTCACTAGTGACGTGGATTTCCACAGATGGTCGATTATCGCCCATACGTATTCAGTAAACGTAAAGCTAGTAAACCTAAAAATTTTAAATCCAGGTAAACCAAGGAGAACCAGAGAATACGAATAGGCATGTTTGTGGATGTAAAACGCAAGCAGTATATAGATTTCAGAAATCCAACAGAAGCACAATATCGCAGATGCAAAAACATAAGCAAATGCAAATCAATCTGGTTTTGGATGCTTATTAGGGCATCAGATGCAATATATCGCGTGGACTACACAGATAGTAAATGCAAGCTCATATGCATTGTCTTCAGGTTTTAGATTTGGCAAAACTCAAAACATAAGAGAGTGGAAACAATGTCCAGATACACCCATGCTTAAACACAGAATAAACATATCCCATTTTCAGAACAATTAAAACCAAGAACAATAATGGAAATAGCTTTGGATAAAGACAAAAACCGAAGCATAACATGTTAATTTTTTATCAAAATCAAGAAGAATCAAGCAATGAATCTAAGGGAAACAATTAAAGGAGGCTCTGTGATCGAATCACGGGCACAACGGAAAATAATTTTTTGACAGATTCCAAGAGGATCCCGATAATTGAATAAACTTAAATAAAGCATAAAATAATTTAAAAATTGTACCTTGTTCGCCTTCTTGTTGAAAAATCTTTGAAAACTTTTTTCAATTGATCAATCACGAGCTGTTCAAATGTCCAACCTCTGATAGTATCCACAGAACAATTCTCAAACTGATTTGAGAGAAAGAAGACAAAAGTGCTAGCTTCTAAAAAGCTCTTCCCATTTAAATAGAAAAATCATAAGGATCTTTTATTAAAATTAAATTTCTTTAATTATAATTAAAATCAAATTATAATTATAATTAATTTAATTTTAATAAAATCAAATATCTCATATTTGATCCCCAAAGTTTCTCAAACTTTATAATTAAGTCCAACTTAATTAAATTGATTTTTCTTTCATAAATTGCTCTTTGATGTGTGACTTATTAAGTTCCTAATAAATTGACAATAATTATAAATTATAAATTCTAATTCTAATTCTAATTCACAATTAGAATTAGATAAATTAAAACTTCTTTTAATTTATCTTTAATACTCTAATTAAACAATTTATAATCATAAATCATTATTAACGTTTAGCAACATTTCAGATTACCTAAATATCAGGAATATCAAAGTGATTGACTTAACCTGTCCATACATGGCTATAAAGTATAATTTAATTCTTTCGTCATTTAATATTCTAATTAGACAAAGTATGGATACAGTGTCTACTCTTATCATCCAATCATATTTGTTCTTACTAATTAGTAATTGATTTTATAATTGAAATTTGAAAACATCTTTTCAAATGTCAATTCACTCTGGCCAGAGAATTCCATAAATCATTACTAATCAAGAACAGTAGAATATTCTCTCTAATTACTTTAGATTGACGAATCATATGTTGACTTACTCAACTATCTACATATGATTCATACTGTATCCAATTGTTACCAACTGAATTATTCTAAGACGATTCATAAGTAACATCAAAATACAATAATTCTCATACTAGATACCTTGGAAATCTCAAGTCTGAGGATCAATTATACAACAATTGATTACGTTTTTATAATTTCTTTATTATTTAACGTCACATCAATTTTTCATAGGTCCATATTACCCATTCTTTGATGTCATGGTTGAGTTACCAGCGTAACTATATTAAACTGACAAAAACTTATCATCATTAGGGTTAATAGTCTAATAATACTATTTTGTAAACGTTTAAGACGTAGTATAATTCTATAAATAATAATAGTTACTTATTTAGAACTTTAAAAATATTAGAAGTGATTTAAATCTTAGTCTAACTTTTATTATTAACTTTATTAATGCGTATGGTCGTAAGAGTCAGGCTTTTTAATACTAGGTAACATGTGAGATTAAATAAATTTAAAATGTTTTTAAACAATAATGAATGGGTCTATTTTTATTTTTAATTAAAATATAAAAATTACTTTTAAAAAATTTACGTTTACACTAAAGTGAGTGATTTTAATGTAGCTGCTGTCCACGTCAGAGACTTATGTGAGTTAAAATTTGAACTATATTTGTAATAAATAAAAATTTTTAAATTTTAAGTGAGACTGGGCATTGGGGCCGGTTCATGTACATGACAATTAAATTTGGGCTTGACTCAATCCGGAGTAGAGCTAATTAGTACAGATCATAGATGACGACTTGATTTGATATAACGTGAAATTCAACCCCCGTTTGCCTAAACTTGCAGGCGGGAGAGGAAAATGGCAAATGATGATTCACGTAAAACAATGTCCATAAGAATTAAATAATAAACAATCGGTTCAGGTTCAGGTTCAGGGCAGTGATCGAAAAAGTCTGAAAAGTCAGAGAGCGCACCGTTCCTTCCCTCTTCTTCCTCGTCCGTATTCAACGTAGAGAAAAGAAAACGCATAATAGAGAGAGAGAGGGGGTTAGAAATGGCGTTGTTTCTTTACCAAATGCTCTCATCACTACCCCTTCTATGCCTGGGAATCTACCACCTCATCTCCACTACTGGAAACTACCTCAAATCTCCACAGTCTTACTCCGCCAAGCCCTATCACCCCCTCTCTTCTTCTTCTTCGCGTCTCAAACACCTCCAACTTTACCTTCTTATCCTGTGTCTTCTCGTCGCCTCCGCTCATCAAACCCTAATCTCCGCCGACGCCGACCCTCTCCTTAAAGGCCGCACTCCCGTCCACCGCTTCTCCTCCCTCCAGTCCGCCGCCGTCCTCTTCCTCTTTTTTATCCTCACTCTCGCTCTTCTCATCTCTGACTCCACCTCCCTCCTCCCTCTCCCCCACGATCTCTTCTTCGCTCTCGCCTCCGCGGCCTTTTTCCTACAGTACTCCGTCGCCTCCTCTGCCGCCTCCGTCCAGACCTCTGATCTCCAAGCCAAATGCGACTCTGTCTCCGCCCTTATCTCCGCCCTCTCCTCCCTCCTCTGCCTGATCCTCGCCTGCCAGCCCAGGTTCTTCATGGCCGACGTGGCTCTGGCTGGGTCCCTCTGCCTGCAGGGTCTCTGGATCTTTCAGACCGGACTTTCACTCTGCGTCGAAGCGTTTATTCCGGAAGGCTGTCACCGGTTGCTGGATGTTGTGAACGGTGTGGAAGGATCGACTCAGTGTGATCTAGAAGAGTCTAGATTGAGAGCTGTGGCTATTCTGGATCTGTTGTTTGTGATTCATGTTATCTTTGTCGTGGTCATTGTTATGGTTACATATGGTGTTGTTGCCAAGAACGTTGGGGTGAGGAGGTTGGGATCCTACGAAGCTTTGCCTACCAGTGCAACTGGTGATTCTAATCACATTCAAATGAAGGCTTTGACTGGCACACAGGCTTGATCTTTCTTTCTCTCCTTCTTTTCCGTTTTCTTTTTCACATTTTCTTCCTTGACAGGTCTTATGAAGAATGTAGTTGGTAAAAAACTTATGAGGAATCATTTTGACTTTATCTGTTCAATTAGTTCTCTTCAACGCTGTAACGTCCGTGAATTATATGGAGTTTTGTGCATACAAATGTCTGTCTTCATTTTCTGGCTCTTTTGCTCCTTTTTGCTTTTATAAAAGCAATGGTTTGCAGCTTACTTGATTCGTTGGTTTCTCTTGGTCCACAATAACACCACAAAGATCATGTTTAACATTTTCCTCTATTTTCCTTTTATCTTACTCTATCCCATTACAGCTCGTTTTAGACTTGCAAACTGTATTTTGGGTTGTTTGTTCAGACATTCCTTGTATCCTCATGGTTCAATCGCATATTTGTACTCCACTTGTCGTGTCCGGATATAATACTGCAATTCCTGGATACCAACATTTAAATTGGTATAATCCGTGTGGGATTTATTTTGAACTTGTGACAGATGGGGGCAAGCTTGTAATATCTTAGAAATGGAATAAGTGTTTGGAAGATTATAGTCACTCAGCTGATTTTATGATTTTAAAGTTGGTAAACTTTATACCGTATTGTATGTTCAATATGTTAGGCACCTGTCCAGGTAACTTAATTGTTTAACTTTTCTTCTACCTATTGCCATGGAAACTTGAATGGAAACTTGACTTGATACCATTGTCTACCATGACCGAGTAACCAATGGGAGGACTTTTAGGTCTATCAGGAGGGTCAATGGTTAATAGATAATATGGTGAAGATTGTTGTCGGATTTTCCTGCAGTGGACAGTTGTAATGGGTAGGAAATGAACATCCTGGCTTGACATAACTGTATTCGGAATGACACGATTACATAAGCATATCTGATATGCAATGAGTTTCAACTTGTGCTCAAGTTAAATTCATACCTGGATGGAGACTATCACCAGTTTCTATTCACTAAATTGATTACGTGGACTGACAATACAATTTTCCTCTGGATTTTCTGGGTCTCTTGGACCCTAAAAACTGATCACGTTCCATCTTGTGATGGTAGTGATAGCTACAAATTATTTCACAAATCCATTTAACTTTCTTTTGGCATTATTGATTACTACTGTTATATCCACCACCATGTTTATTACTTGGAGACTCAAGGGGACAGGAGAGTTTGTTGTTCCTTTTAAATGAAACCTTCAAGAACTGAAGAAAGCAGGATTATGCATTATCTGTCATAATTTGCTTTCCTTATGGAATCGTATAGAAGTGAGAGGCAAGCCAATGCAGTGGTACATTATTTGGATGAGGAGTCCAAAAAACTTGGCTTTCTGTATGGATTGGTGCTTGGTAGAAATGACTCATGTAGTATTGTTCTGATATTTAAGTTGGCTAAGTAGTGGAGATGATAGTGAAACAAGAATTCATATGGAAGGTTGAGTTTGACTATTTATTTTTTGAAGAAGAGAAATAATTTGCATCCTAAACAGATCACGCTATGTAGTAAAGCAGAGGAGGCTGTTGATCATTTTCCATTTTATTGTCAGTTAGCTAGAACTTGCAGTATATGGCCTTTTTCCTGGTTTGCAATGAGTTGAGAATGTGGATAAGGAAAATATAACATGGAGAGTTTATAGATAACACGCAAAAATTGGTAGGAATGTAGCCACAAGAATAGTTAAAATTTGAACAAATAGAAAATACTTTTTCAGTTTTGTTCTGAGTCTAGCATGCTAGCATATTTGTTTTGTATCATATGTGGCCTGAAGTTTTACTAATTTAGAATGGCCTCATTTGAACTAGATAAATAATCTGTGTAGAAATGTAAAAAGTTTTACAAATTGTGGCGAATCATGTTAATGTAGATTTCTATTGCACTGTCCTTTTGGCTTTTCTTCTTAATTGTTAGTTCTTGATTATCACGCACCGCAGAAGTTGGTTAGAAGACAGATAGATGCTTTATTTTGCTAAATGTGGTTGCTCCTGATATAAACCTTTTTCACGGTACTGTTAGACATGTTGGATGATCTTTTCTTGGTTTAGGATTCTGAATATATGTCCTATACTTGTATCCATTCTATGTTTTAGGACGACACGCAATAGCAGTGGAGGTTGTAGTTTGCAGTTCACAAGCAGGCATATTATTCAGATTTCAAACTGGTTGATTTGTGGTTGTAAAGTCCAGTGTCTAGTATACCTAAGGTGGATCTGTGACCCAGCTGTACATTGTTTATGAAAGGCTCTGAAAGCATAAAGTCAGATTGAACTTTTGAACTCTGTTGTTCACTTCATCTGCTTGTATTCTGAAGCATTTAGAGGCGCTTGAGCTCTTGCTGTTATGTAGCTACTGCCATCTGGGATCGCCTTTCCTTTGTTAACTTCTTTGACCCCTGGACTTGAGGAAAAAAGAGGTCTTATGAAGAATTGAACTAATTAGAGTAAGATGACAACTGGTTGGAATGTGGTTTTATTAGTAGGAGACTCTGATTAGTAAACAAGAAATAGTAGCTAATTTGAAAATTGCCTACAGATTGTGGTTCTTTTTTTGTGACCTCTCTTTTTCAAGTTAAGAATTAAAATAATTATAGTCAGAAATTACTACATCCTATTTTGGAATTTTTAAGTTTGTTGAACAGACTTCTAAATAGCTAGGGAGACTTCTATTCCCTTTTGAACAAATGACGGCGGAAGTGTGGCTACCAACTAGACCAAGTCTTTTAGACGCTATGTCGCGTCACACATTATTGTTGTGGTTGGTCGATGTCCAGCCCTAGGAAACCATTTCTATACTTCCCCAGCTATTGCATCTCCACATAGTTGTACACGTAAATTTTATCTTCACTTCTTTAATGCAATCCTATTATTACATACACATATAACGATGCTAATTCAGAAATTTGATGGAAGTTTCTTGTCCACTCTCTCCAATAGTCACCGAACTCTCCTTCCCCGCCATGTCAATGAAAACAAGCTTCAAAGGGCTATTATGGGTATAGATCGGGCAGCTTCCAAACTCTCATCTAATTCTTCACCCCGTCAAAAGAACAGCATAAAACGCTAGCTAAAGCTTGTCCGAAATCTTACATAAAAATTACTGAACGCTCTTTACCATGTGATGCTACTTCACTTATAAATAGGGCTGTTTGGCAATTAGTGGATTATATTTGTTATTAGTTTATTCTATATTAGCTAATTTGATAATATCAATTATTTGTTAACTGTTTAGTATTAATTATTTATGTATAAAATGACTCATAAAGGTATAACTTTAAAAATAAATTATAAGGACATAAATATTATATATTTTAGTATTCTAATCAATATTTTTATAAAGATTTAGATTTTAGATATTTAATTTTACAAAAATTAAGTTTATAACTTTAATAAAAAATAGAAAATATAATAATAATAATAATAATAATAATAATAATAATAATAATAATAGCAAAGTGAACCTTTGCGAATTTTCGTTGTGAGTATTATTCAAAAATTATATAAAATTTATTGAAATATATTTTTTATTTAAAATATTATATCATAAAATTTTTTCTATTATTTTATATATAATAATTTAAATTTTGTAATACTATGTCATTTTAGTAACAAAAGTTATAAAATAATTAAATAATATTAGAAAAAGATAAATATAATTTTTTAAAAAATAAAAATATTTTAAAAAAGCATTAACCTTTTTAAAATGAGTAAGAGAAAGACAGGAAATAAAATCAGTAAACTTGCCTGGAAATTTTATGTATTATTAAATGTCATATTTTTAAATTGGACTTATATGAATTCTAAAAGACGGGCTCAATAGTTAATAGTTTATCTTTCTATGTCGTGCGTTTTGTTTGATAGTATGGTGGAAGACTACAAACTCTTTTCTTAATCCTACTAACATCTTAAGGTTTTAGGACAGCATCAGGTAATTCGTTTTAGGAATCTAGAATTTCTATTAAAAAGAAAACAAATGAAAACTTGTTTTACTAAAGTATTAGCAAAACATGTAGTTTCTTTCGAGTTTTCTGTTACATAAGAAATATGAAAACACAATTAATTTAAATAAAACTAATCTATATATAAAAAAGAAATATCAAAACTATTAAAACACAAAGATTATGATTACTATGCACATTACATTATAAAACTATTAAAACTCAATACATAATTGCTTTTTTCTTCTTTGCTTTTTATTTCTTCTTTTGATGTCATACAGCCATTATCAAAATCACAATTCTCCAGCTCAATTTATTCATCTTCATTCATTTTATTTCTATAATATACTAAATAACATAACTTACACTACCTAATGAAAACTGCCGGTAGGGGAACAACTCAAGATGATGCAGGAGAACAACTAATGATGGTGACTAACAGGTAAGAAGGGGCGAGAGAATAAACTTACTAGAGAAGATGTCACTGGTCGAAATTTGATCGACGAACCGTTGTAACGTTCTTCACTCTGCGTATCAGTGAAATATAGGGAGAGTTTTGCGTATAAGTATGTTATAAAGTAAGATTGTGTTGAGTTTTTCCATTTTAAAGGTTAAAAAGAGACGGTGGGGCAGTTGTAATAATAAATGGAGTTAAATGCAATAAATACAAAGAGTAGCTACAGCCTCCACGAAATTAATGTAACTTTCTACAACAGATAATGCAACTTGAGATAGCCAAGATTGCAACAAATCCAGACTTATCTCAACTGCTGTCAGACTTTATTTAATGAAACTAATTATATCCTACAATGGCATCTTCTTCTCCGACGGTCTCGTACTGCCTCCTCCCACCTAGATGGCGTTGGAGGAAGGCTTCGCTTTAAGGGAGTGGCGGTGGTGAGATTCCTTTTTTCTTTTTACTCTTCCATTTGTGCTGTTTTGTTTTGACATCTGGTGGAAACCAAAACCAAGGACTTTATGAGACTCGACCTTAAAAACTCGTTCTTTGGAAACCCATTTCTTATTCTCTCTACCTTCCCTACACCACATTGGCTCTCTCTATTTTACAAAGGTAACAGTTTTTTTTGTCATTGTCTCCTAGTTATGCATAAAGCTTGCTTCTGGTTTTCATTTCCCCTTTCTTTTTCTTATTTCGTTTAAGTATTGTGCAGATGTGAGCTGGATTTGTATCTTGATGTCTTTTTTAGCTAATTGGTGCTTATGATTTGCTGGTTTCTAAGCGCTTTTGAGATTTAACTTCTTTCTTTGTTGATGATTGAAATGTAAATGAATGTTCTATAGATTCTTGTACTTCCTTATTCTTTCGTTGGTACTTTTAGCTTAATTGGTATACACTGTTTTTTGGATGTTAACCATGCTAGCTTTTAAAATTGAAACTTCTTATCTGCTTGCTCGGTAGTTGGTACTTTTATGGTTTAAGCGGAGTTGAACATCTTTGTTTTCTCTGTTCTGTGTTGTTGGTAACATTAAACTACATCTCATCTATTATCTTGTTGTTGCGTTTTTGAATTATTTTGTGCTTTGAGGTAGCTGATTTGGAGGAGAAGTAGTTAGGGGTATCAAGTTTGGAGTTTTTCAACAAACCTTCAAAAATTTTTCTACTAGCTGAAAATTAGGAGCATGCCATCCTATGCCAAACTGTTGGTTATAGAGTCTTTTTTTTCAGTATAGTCAGCACTGAATTCTGCAATGCATTGAGCTGGGCTTATGGGTGATTAGACTTTGGCATAATTATGTTTGTTTTTAATCATGAGAGTTGAATGGCTTTTTATCATTTCATGTTGCGATGTATTATGTGACCTCATAACCCTTCTAGTGATAGAATTATGAGTTGTGGGTTTGAGAGTGTGCTACTCATTTGAAAGTGTTATTGTGCTTCTTGCTGGTCTTGTTTTGATGCCATCAATTTGTGCCATTGAAGATAAGCAAAGTGTAGGATGGATGGGTTATGTTATAATAGCTTTATTATTTTATGTCTTTATTTTGCTATGACTTTGTGTCACTTGATGCCATCACTGTGCTCCTTATTAGTTCACAAAATGGAATGTTGGTATAGAACTATTGTTTCTTTGTATTTTTGTTTTGGATTTTGTTAGTTTTGTACAGTACCATGGTTTGCTCAGCACCATCCTTGACAATAACAATCTTTTTTCCATCTATTGAATAGCCAAACAGACAATCTTCTTCTTACCTTTTATTGTTCTTTTATTGTTCTTTTTGGTTCCTGTTTCATATCTTCTTTGGTTCTATTTTATTTTATTTATTTATTTACTTATTTAATTATATATCAACCTTTTCTTTTATTCTATTTTATTCTATTTATTTATTCAATTATTTTAATTTTATTTACATACTTTTTAGTATATCAGTTTTACATATCTACTCTTTTAACCTGCATCATTTCTTTTTTCATTTTCACATTTACATGTGGGTTTACCGGAAACAGCCTCTCTACTCTGTAGGGGTAACGTCGCGTATTATCAGACCTTCCCAGACCCCGCTTTATTGCTAAATTTCATACTAGATGCAATGATAATGATGATGATGATGATGATTATGATGATGATGATCTTCAGCATTTAATTTAATCAAAGCATGCTTACCAGAAACCCAAAACCCATTGATGAGGGAATACCAACATGTAGAAATTCTAAGCAGCCAGGAAGCAATCTTGAAAATTACTACTGTTTCAAATAATCTGAAGACTTGCAAAGTTTAGCATATAATATGTACTAACAAGAATAGAAAGAAAATACCTTCTGACTCTTTTCATCGATATTTGCATATGTGGATATATCAGTCCTAGAACTGATATCCACCATATTGGTCTCTCCTCAGTTCTCTGTATGACCACTAGATAAAGATATTACATTGAATCTGGACCGTCTCCAAAAGCAACATATGACCCTCAAATTCAGAATCAGAAGGATAAGATGCAATACACTACACACAAGAGAGGCAGAAAAAGACAGCCAATTAATAGAAGAAAACAGTTCAAGTGATATATGCTTTCACAGGATTGAAGTTAAAACTTGAAGAGCTCATTTTAGGGATCTTTCAAAGAGGAAGAACGTAACTTTTGAACATTAAATATCCACAGATTCTAGGAAGAACAGTTCAACAAGAAACAAAGAATAACATAATCATGGTAATCTTTAAATACAAAAATTTTGAAGTTGAAGAAAATTTGATAGCAACCTTGCAAAGGAAATTAAAAAGTGAGTTTTAAAGTTAATCTTGAAAAGAAAAGGAGGAAAAGGATTAAGACACATAAATAACCCAAGTTGGCTTTATTATACAAGTTTTCGAATATAAATAGATCTATTTGAATCCCAAGATCACAAACTGAACACTTAATCATTAGACGCTTAACAATCCAAAGGTAAAGACAAAGAGAGACTCTCGAAGAAAATACAAGAACTTTCATCAAATATGGACATGAGGATAATTTACTCTAGTTTGCACCAATCCAGCAAAGTCCATATGCCAAAATAAACCTAGCTGATGAAGCAAAACCTAAAGAGAAAGTACTCAAAAATTCTGAAATGAACTTCAGAGGAAGCACAGGACTTATAGAAAACCTTATATAAGTGTAGTGGTTGAGATCAAGCTCCCCCGCACAACTTTAAATTAAAAGGCTAAAGTCAACATTTAACCGTAAAAGCCCTAATTTAGGATCGTTCCAATACCAAACATACACCTTTAAGATGTTGAGAACAGAAAATATGAGAAACACCCAGAAGTCGAAGATTAACAAGAAGTGCTAAAAAGCATCAAGTAAAGAACCTGTGGATATAAAATCAATCACCTACTTCTAAATCCTCGGCTGATTCAAATCTGCCTTCCGATTCCCTTGGTGAATTAAGTTTAGCCTTTAAGCATCTTAAAAACCATATGCAACAACAAATTGATCAGTTAGACGTGAGTTTGTTTCCACTTAACAAGAACCCACTTCAATAAACCCATCACTATTTCTTACAAGATCAAAGCTTTACAGATTGAGAGAATCGTTGGATGACGTTCTTATTCGTCTCATGAGAAGTCAACAACAGGAACACACACTCACCCACCCAAAAGCACTGAGCTCCGTAGCAAAGCTCAAATGGGATCCAAGAGCTGACTAGAGTTGTAGCAATGAAGCGCAACAAACCTACAAGTTAAAATCAAATAAACAAATTATTTCACTTCTACCGATAACTATCCAAGTCAAATAACAACAGTGTAAGAAACCAAACCAAACTGTGCCCTGATTGGCAATTTAGAGAATAGACATCAGACTGAATAAGCAAAAATTGATATTTCGTCTTCTTATTGTTTCTTAACCTTCGATTTCTTCTCCATAACAACCACTTTCTTCACCAATTTCGAGAACCTTCTTACTCCTCCATTACTATTCGATAAATCTCTTAGTGTTGCAAGAACCTTCAATTTCTTCTCTACAACAACTGCTCTCAGTGCTCGTCTTATGAAGTTCACTTCATTTCTCGCCTTTCCTCTTTCCCCAAACAACGACTGGTGAGTGGCGATCTGCTGAAGATGTGAGAGCTAAGGAAAGAAGATTGTAGAGTAAACGGAGAAATGAGATTGAGATACTGAAAGAGTAGGGAGTAAAGTGAGCGCAGAATCATCATTAACCCATAATCTTTACAGGTTGTTTGGAAACTTTCGAATTGGATTCATTGACTAATTAGATTCAATTATATTTGTGAGATTGAATTAAATTCGATTTACACTGTTTGGAATAAATTTATAAATATTATAATTGAATTCAATTACATTGTTTGGAACACAATAAAAATGAATTCAACTACTTCATATGACTTTTTTATTCTTAACTAAAAATAGTATGTAATCAATGTGTGTGTGTTTTGTAGTAATTTGTATATTTATGATGTGTATATTTGGAAAATTAATTTTTAATATTTTGAAAAGAATTGACTCTTCAATTCACACACCAAATCTCACCATTTAAGATGTGAATTAAATTCATAAAAAAAATGAAATTCAATTATGTGGTTGAATTCAAGTCATCTCTTTTTTAGCATTCTAAACGCATGAATTGAATTCAATTACATAAAATTAATGAATTCAATTCAATTCATTAGATTCCAAACACCTTCTTAATAGCTGAGGACCGAAATGCTCCTATAAAGGAGATTTTTAAGTTCCAGCTAGTTAGGTTGAATCAGCCAACCTGACCAGCTGCTAATCAAACAAAATAATTAGTTTTTATTGACATAGTCAAACAACTAACACCCTTCAATCCACTGAAATATGGCTGAAAAGCCATCTACCAAACGGACCATATTATTAATCATATATGTCAATTCAAATAAAATTAGTCATGATGTGGCGTGTGTAATTAATATTACTATAAGTATAATTTACTATGTTTAAAATACAAAATAATTATACTAGAGTGTCGGGGAGAGTATGGTAAAAGCATCAGTCTCCTTTCCATCATTTGGTTAATGAGTGTGAGGAACTGTTTGTTCATCATATATGAAAATTTTGAAGATAATGTAAACCTACTCCATAGAGGTGGTGACAAGAGATTCCACCATATCATGAATTACTACAACAAATATATATATGTGTGTATGTGTGTGTGTGTGTGTGTGTGTATACATAAGAGTAAGTAGTTGTAAATACATTAATAACATATAAATAGTTTTTTTGAAATTAATTATATATAAATAGTTGTTTCATAATAAAAATTTTCATTTATTCTTTCCAGATTAAGTTATTATATATCTAACTCTTATTTTGAATCTAACTTATAGATAAAGTTTAAACAAAAACTCATTAAGCTATTTGGTTTCTTTGATTGGATGAAGTCAATGGTTCTATTTACCACTCCGTAGTATCACTGACGTTAACCGTAACCTGCATTGCTATTTGCAGATACTCAAATCATTTTTTTACTTTTAGAGAATCTCGTACTTATCAAGTGCACGAATTATTGAAAAATCATAGCGGAACTGATTTCACTTACAAAGAAATAATTACGGATTTTTTTATCATATTTAATTTTTTAAAAGTCAAGATATTACACATAAATCATAATAAAGTAAGAATTATAATTCATACTTTATTTCAAATCTTGATCCTTTTCTTATCGTTTCTTTGAACTTTTTTTAAACCGTAACTATACAAGTGTCCGACCTTTAACAGTATCCACAAAACATGTTGAAAGAACTTTGTAACTATTACAAAGAGGATTAGGTAAGGAGTGTCAGTTCCTTAAGAACTTAAACCTATTTGTAATAGGTTTTGTATATTTTAGTAAATTAATTCTAATTTCAATTAAAATTTAATCAGAATTATAATTAATTCTAATTAAATATATGTTATGTCTAAATAAGGCATAATATTTCATATTAATTCTTATTTATTAAATATCTCATACTTAATCATAAAGTTTCTCAAACTTTACGATCAAGTCCAACTTGATTAAAGTATATTTTCTTGCTTCATCTCGTTCTTTATGTATGATTCGTTAAATTCTCAAATATATTGGCAATAGATGCAAATTATATCCCTAAATTATATTTAATATTAGATAAATTAAACTCCTTTAATTTATATTTAATTTTCTAATCAAAAAATTTATATTCATAAATCAAAATTGGTGTTTAACAACATATAATGACTACCCAAATATTTAAGAATGGTTTTGAATAACTTTTTCATGCATGATTTTTCATTATAATTCAATCCTTTTATCATAAAATGTTTTAATTAGACATAGAATACATAATTAATAACTACCTATTTGAGTCCAACCCTTATAGTTTTCTATCATTAGTAATTAATTCAATTAATGACATTTATAAATTATTTTACAAAGTGTCATTTTAAAGATAGAATATTCTCCCCAGTTAGAACAAATAATTATAATTAAATATCAGTTATGTCCAAATAAGATTTAAAATCTCACATTAATCCTTATTTATTAAATATCTCGTATTTAATCATAAAAATTTTCAAATTTTATAATCAAGTCCAATTTGATTTAAATATTCTTTTTTTCTTTAACCCGTACTTTATGTGTAACCAATTAGTTTCTCAAATATATTGATAATAGATGCAAATTATAACACTAAATCATATTTAAAGATTATATAAATTAAACTCCTTTAATTTATCTTTAATTCTCTAATTAGACAATTTATATTCATAAATAAAGATTGGTGTCTAGAAACACATCAGGACATCCTAAATATTTAGGAATATTTGACTAACCTTTCTGTGCAAGATTTTTTTGTATAATTCAATCACTTCATCATACAATGTTTCGATTAGACATAGAATATAGAATTAATGTATACTCTATTTGAGTCTAGTCATATTAGTTTTCCATCATTATTAATTGATTCAATTAATGACATTTGTAAACTATTTTATAAAATGTTAGTCCACATTGGTCAAGAATTTTCTGAATCAATACTAATGGAGAACAATGAAACATTCTCCCTAATTACTTTAGGATGATGAATCATATATTGATCACTTATCCACTTCCATATAGTTCATGTTATATCTAATGACTACCAGTTAATCTATCCTTAACTAAAACAGGTCATAAATGGTATCAAAACATAGCAATCCCTGTACAAGATAACTTTAGAGATCTCAAGTTAAATGATCACTTGTATAATCAATCACAATGAGAATTTTTATAGACATACAAGTAATGTTCCAAATAGAATTTCTCATAAAATGTCAATTTAATGAACTTGTTTTCTAACAAACACCCACACGTTTGTTTATGCATATTTATAGTTTAGTCTATAAGATCGACTACTTCCTTTACAAGGAAAAACATAATATGTGCTAGTCTCTCATGCACTACTAATGTCCAGTCTCAATAGAACAATGACTAGGAACAATCTAAAGATAATACACAAATACAATATAAATCTCATAATTATAATCTCCTCATAATTTTATTTGCAATATATAATCATCTCATACACTTTTTCATATATATTTAACTATGTATAAAATAAAAAATGTCTTTAAATTATTTTATCACTAAATTACAACTAACCAATTGTTTATAAGGCATAAATCAACACGACCAAGGTTAAAGTATTGACCAGTATTGAACATCAATACTTCTCACGATATAAATGATTTTAGATATTTCAAAGTGTCTATTTCAAAACTTTGATTTGACTTAGATATGTTTAAATAATAGACGATGTCAGGTCACTATTTCTCGTTCCTTTTTTTCTTGAAGTTATAATTTGATAATAGCTATAACTAGTCAAATCCCCGTAGTCTTTCTTTTCTCAAAGAATTGGATTAATATATTTACTCAAAATTGAACATGGCAAGAAGGCTTCAGAGGAATCATTTATGAACATATCCTATAGCATGGAAACATTAAGGGAATAAAAAAATAAAATTACAACTATGATTTTTAACTTAGGGTAGCTTATTTTTTGATAAATTTCATCATTATCATCACACCCAGTCCGAATTCCACATCAATGTGGAGTTTGGAAGGGTTTGATAGTATACAACCTTATCCCTACAAAGTAGAGAGGTTGTTTCCGATAAACCCACGTGCAAATATGACAATGAAAAAAATATACATGGTATAATAATAATACAACAAAAAATTACAAATAAGTGATGCAGGTTAAAAAAGTAAATAAATAAAACTAAAATAAATAAATAATTCATTTATTTTATTCAAATAAACATAAAAGTTATATTTACATAAAACATAAATATAACTTATTGTGTTATATATTTATATGTTTAAAGTTACATGACAAAGCTTACCTTTCCATATACTTAATTGAGTTAAGTAACAATATAGTGTAATATGTTGTTGCCTTGACTAATTGTCATTATTTATCAATGAAAAATTTCCATGGTTGACACTAATAGTGGTTTGGATATGTTCTTGTTTGTACTCCTTGACTTTTAAACTTTTTCTTTTATATGTCACTCTCTTTACTTTAGACTTATGTCTCTACTATATATGCTTATGATGTTAGATCTAAACTTGTTTTATTTAGATTTGGGAAATTTTTTGCTTTAATTAATGATTCATCTTTAGATCTTAGGTCTTCTATCTTAAATCTAGATACTTTTAAAAAATTCTTCTGCTTATTATAGCTACTATATTGTTGGCCTTTTCTATTCTTTCAATCAAGCATATACCATTTAAGTGGATTAGTGATAATGGCTTATACTAAGTTTTGTACAATACTCTTTTTGGTTATGAGTCTTTTAATAGTTAGTGTTTTATATCTCTCTTTTTTCGTCTTTCTTCCTTTTAATGAAGCTTGATCTATATTATAGATATGTTTCTCAACCCTTTATATAGAAATTATTTCTCGCTTGTCTTAATTCTGCAAATTATGTGCTATTGTTAATGCTATCTTTAATTTGTTCAAATGTAAGTTCATTATTTTTTTAGTCTGGTTTGTCAGTTGATGTGATTCAAACTACTTTAAGAAATGAAAGTCTTCTTTGGAAAAAAAACCCTTATCTTTCCTTGTTATCCTATGCTAATATTAGAGATTTAAATGAATATGTTTTAATTTTAAATTTAATAATTATAAGTGTATGTAACATCCCCTCACTTATGGGAAAGGGCAATGTGGTCTTCTTGAATGGGTTAGAATAATTGAAAGTGTCTTTATC
>JANQBM010000007.1:19219962-19232770 GCA_025594535.1 Erythroxylum domingense | reverse complement strand
GAATAAAAATACTTTAAGACCGGAATAATATATTCTTAGTTTAACTCAATTTTCAAATATAATTTAAAAAGTTTTAAATTCAAAATCAATGACAAAATTAAATCAGTTATTTTTTAATATGATTAAGATTCATAATTAAATTGATTCATAAACTTAAATTTTATAAGAGTTGTTTCTAAAACTAAAATTAATTAATTAGCCTCTTTAAAATCAAGAAAAGTGTTTTCTTTGATAATTAAAAAAGATGTTTCTTAATTAAATTTTTCTTTTCCAATTTGATTTAAATAAAATTTATTTTTATCTTATTTAGAGAATTATTATTCTATTTATTCAGAAATCGTTTCTTTGTTTACGAAAAAAAGTTTCTTGAGTTATTAGAAAATCTTTTTTTTGTTTAAATTTGAAAATAATTTTGTTTGTTAATTGATAAAATTGAGATTTCTTTAATATTTTTTAAATTGTTTTCTAATTTATTAAGGAAAGATTTTTAGTTAATTTAATTTCTAAATAAATGATATAAAGGACTTTTTAATTAAATTTTAAAGTGACTTATTTAATTTGAAATTAGTTTATTTTAATATTAGAAAATAGTTTCCTTACTAAAGAAAAGTTATATATAAATAGTTTTCTAATTAGATTAAAAATAGTTTTCCAATTGGAAATGTCTTATAAGATTTTGAAGAAAGAAGTTTTTCTAAATTATAATAATTAAATTTCAATTAATTTTTGTTAAAGAGTCAAATAAAATCATGATTTATTGAAAATTTATTTTAATTAAATTTTGTTAAAGGAGTTAAGATGGAAATAATTTCCATTTGAATTTGAAAATTATTTTAAAGTTAAATTAAATTTCTATTTAGAATAAGAGTTTAATTCATTTATGAATCAACGAGTTTAATATAATTTAATTATCCAAAGAGTTTAAAATATTGTTTTAGATTATAATGATCAATAACTAAAATCAAACAAAACTAGATATTTCATGTATATAATTTGATTTTATTGATATGAAAAATTGTATGGTATTATAAGTTTGATATATTTTGATGCATATTTGATTGTATGTTTTATATGTATAATATTATTACATGTAATTTTGTGTTTGATGTGATGAACAAAATTAAAATTTTCATTAAAATATTAAGTACATATTTTGAACATGATTGTTGTCTTTCACTGTTATAAGTATACATCAAATTTCTATTTATTGTTAGGATTTTTGAGCAAGTTCAAGGATGCTTTACTCGAGTAATGTTTAGTCTTATAACATTGAATCTCACTTACTAAATTTGTGTGATTGGAATGAGCAAACTCATAATCACATAAATTTAAAGGTAGTGTTAGGAAAAATAAATAAGATATTTTTTAGTAAGAGTTGTTACCTAATAGTTTTGATAATTACATGAAATGTGATTGATAAAGATATTATTTACCTAATTTAGGTTTAATTGGTTTATTGAGCAAATTTAAGATTAACTAAGTTTAAATGAGATCTTAGCCTACTAAACAGATTAGAATAATCTTTTTAAAAAATAATGAGGGCTATTATTTTAAATAAAATGGTGGGAGTAGCAAGATAAATGATTAAAGGCCTAATCTTATTTAGTTCTCATAGTATATAACTAATACTTGCTTTTCTTATATTTATATTTTGTTAATATAGTTGATACTAAAAGTTAGCGAACAAAATTTCTTAGCCATATAATAGTTTTGAGAAGAGTTCTCAAAGTTACAAAAAAAAAAAAATGTCTATTATACAATATTCTTGTCGTATCTCTCAAATTGTTTTCATAATCGATCGATCTCAACCACTGTGGTCACATAAGTATTTGGTCTCTAACGGTATCTATAGAATAGGTTAAGAGAACTTTATAACTCTTACAAAGAGGGTTAAGCATGAACTACTAGCACCATTAGAACTTAAGCCTATTTATAATAAGTTTTAGATATTTTATTAATATAATTGAAATTAAATTCCATTTTCAATTAAAATTTAATTAGCATTACAAATAATTCTAATTAAATACCAATTTTTTTAAAATTTAAAAGAAATATATTACCAAAGCTGAAAAACTATGTACAATCTTATTCAAGGATAAGAACAAAATTATGACGTCAATATTAAACTACTATTAACATACATCCAATAACTACATTACACCCACTAAAGTAACCAATTCACTCTAAGTTCCTAGCTAATTATGTCTGATCTTCCTTTGGCTATATGAATAACTCTATGATCAGATTGATAATTGTAGCAGTAAGCTTAGTGTTATGTAACTCCACTTCTTGATAAAGAAGTCGGTTCCTCTCCTACCATATGTAGTATATCACCATTTGAAACGATGTCCGGATGATAAGGCCATCTCTCAACCTAGGTTTGGACAATCGTATGACATCATTCAAAACTTCCGTCCATTCATAAGAAATATTATGCATCCCTAACAACTGCCATATTCTGCTCCACATTACTTTAGTGTAATGGCACAGAAAAAAACAAGTGATTACGACTCTCATTTTCCTATTTACACAACACATAAATGGGATCATACCTGCCAAACCATCGGTCTTTAGTGTTTAACCGATTTTTAATATCCAACCACAAAAAAATAGCAGCTTTCGGGCTAAGTACCTATCTCCATACCAAATCAGCCCATAGTACTACATCATGCAGCCCCCTCACTATTCCATGTGCCAATTTGGTTGAAAACTCCCCTCTATTATTTTCCATCCACATCCATTTTTCATGCTGATTACAAAGGTGTATCTCTCCCACATAATGGTCAAGGACATGATCATACCTACCTCTCAACAGCCGTGTCCTCTCACTGCTTAGCCATGCAACCATAGCTAACTTCGGGATGCGTTTTCTAAACGCAATTAAATCATTTCAAAGCTATAAAGGACTAGAGTCATGCCAATTATCAAACTAGAAATTTGTGTCCTCACCATTCCCCACCCTACTTTTAATGGAAGGATAAATCAAATCTCGTAATTGCAACAAACTTTTAAAAATCCAAGAGAGTTCATACCTCAATTGAAGTTGCCAAAACCTTTGCCCATGAAGGCTATAAACCTATACCCATTTGACCCACATCGCTTCTTTATCCACGAATAACCTCCAAATTCTCTTCATAAATAAGACTCTTTGCATTTGTTTGATCGAAATGATTCCCAAACTCCCTTGTTTTTTAGGCACAACAATATCAATTCATTTAATTTTTGCTCCTCTGTAATTATCATGCTTACCAGTCCATAAGAAGGATTTTACTATCCTCTCCATGTCCTTGATAACCCTCTTAGGAATTACCATATGAGCAGCCCAATGGACATGCATGCTATTCAACACTGAAACAATTAGTGTAATTCAAGCAGCTAGAGATAAAAATCGATTTTGCCAAGCATTAATTCTAGCTTTCATCTTATCCAATAAGGGTAAAAATTCAGAATATTTAGGCTTATTTGGAGTGATCGGTACTCCCAAATACCTGAACGGCACTTGTTGGATCGGCAACCCCACCAATCTAGTGATCCACTCCAGATTTTGAACATCAGATAACACAAAAATTTCACTTTTCTGAATATTCATCTTCAGCCTGGACCAATGAGCAAACACATTCAGTAAATTCAATAACATCGATAATACATGAGGATCAACTTTGCATAATAATATCACATCATCCGCATATGCCAAGTGTTGTAGTTGCAATTCTCGACATCTATAATGATATTGAAATAGTCCATTACAACTCACCAAATGAGTCAATAGTCTTGAGAGACCTTCCATTGCCAAAGTGAAAAGGTAAGGTGATAGAGGATCCCCCTGTCGAATCCCTCTAGTGATAGGAAAAGATTTCGTCAGAATCTCATTGATTAGGACACTCATGGACGTAGTTTGGATACATTGAAGTATCCATTGACAAAACCGTGAAGGCAGTCCAATCCCTTCCAGACAATTCCTCAAATAGTCACAACCAATCATACCATAAGCTTTATAAAGATCTATCTTAAATGCACAACTGTTAATTTTCTTTTCGGAATGGTAATCTCATCAGCTCTTGTAATAGCAGAATGTTATCCCCAATACTCCTTGAAGGAAGAAAAGCCCCTTAGGCTTTACTAACCACCTCAACCAAGAATGCTTTCAATCTTTCAGCTAGAATAGAAGCTATTATCTTACACACCTTGGTGCAACACGAAATAGGACGATAGTCGGTAATCCTTTCAGGTCGTTCCTTCTTGGGAATCAAACACAAGTAAGTATGGTTGATCTCTTTTAACAACTTATTAGATGAAAAAAACTCAAGTACCGCATCAGTTAATAGTTGACCTGTGATATTCCAAGATTTCTGAAAAAAACCCAGCCGAATACCCATCAGGTCCGGGAGCTTTTGAGCTATGTAAGAGAAATAAAACCTCTTTTACATGTTGGGCTGAAACCGGAGTAGTTAATATCTCCAATTGTTCCTGACTCAGAGAAAACTCCAATACATCCTTAACTCCAAAACCATTTCCAAATAAGATTCAATATCACATATTGATCTTTATTTATTAAATAAACTCTTTGGGTAAGGTCAAATAACACTTTGTAAAATAGTTTATAAATTTTATTAACTATTCAATTACTAATGGTAGAGAATTAATATAAGTAGACTAAAATAAAGTAGACATTAATTTCATACTTTATGTCTAATCATAACAATGTATGATAAAATGGTTAAATTATACAAAAAATCATGCACGGAAAGGTTAGTTAAAACCACTTTAACATTTTTACATATTTAAGAGTTATAATACATTGCTACATACCCCTGAGTGTTCTGAAGAGACATTTACTGACTGTTATGTTGTGGGAAATATTTATGACGCTCTCAAGAAATTGAATAGAATATATTCTAACAAATAATGTTTTCTCAAGATATAAGTGAGACCATCTATTCCACAGAGTGTACAGAGTTGAAAACCAGTGATTGTTTCTGAGTTTGTATTTCTTAACCATTAACTCCCAATGTAATACAAATTCCCCTTTGCTTGGCAACTAAATACACGTTTATTAAAGACATTTGCAAATCTAGATTTCCTGTAGCTATCATAAAGATTTTCTGCTGCATTTTGGGAGATACACCACGTACCAAGACAATGTTGTGCCTCTGGCAATATAAACTTTATTGCATTGTCTACTGCTTGATTGTCATCAGAAAAAAGTGTTCTAGGTTATTGTCAGCCGATCACCTTCTGAAAAGATTTAATAGACCAAAAGAGAGACTCTACACTTTGATCAAGAAAGAAAGCATAACCAAATAGGATTTGTTGTTGATGACGATTGAGTCTTAAAAATGACATGTAAATCATATCATATTCTTTTATCGTAAATGATGTACCCAAAACCAGAATATCTCTAAGGTAATCATAATCCATCCTCGACATTTCATCCCTCCAGACAAAATTTGCAATTCGATATGCTCCATCAACTTGTTGTGGGAAAATAAGGATGGGAATAGATCCTGAGTGTAGAAGAATAATTAAGAAACTTTTTCGTATTTTAATTTCTTAAAAACCAAGATCATTTTAATTTTATAAAATGCTTAATGCATAAATTATAATAAAGCATGAATCTTAATTCGTATCTTATTCTAAAGTTTGATCATATTCTTGTCGTATCCCTCAAATTGTTTTCAAAATTGATTCATCTCAACCACCGTAACTGCACAAGTGTTCGACCTTTAAGGGTATTTACAAAGCAGGCTGAGAGAACTCTATAACTCTTACAGAAAGGGTTAAGTAAGAAGTACTAGTTCCATTATAGCTTAAACCTATTTTTAATAAGCTTTAGACATTTGAGTAATTTAATTGAAAATTCTAACTAAATATCAATTATGCTCCAATAAGATTCAATATCTCATATTGATCCTTATTTATTAAAAATCTCATATTTAATCATAGAGAATGTTTGGCTAAGGTCGAACGTCACTTTGTAAAATAGTTTACAAATTTTATTAATTAATCAACTACTGATGGTGGAGAACTAATATGACTAGACTAAAATAAAGTAGTCGTTAATTTTATACATTATGTCTAATCATAACATTGTATGATAAAATGAATAAATTATACAAAAAAATTATGCATGAAAAAATTAATCAAAACCAGTTTGACATTCCTACATATTTCAAAAAGTTATAATGCATCGCTACATACCCATGAGTTATATTTTAAAGAGACATTTACTTAATGCTATATTGTGGGAAAGGTTTATGATGCTCTCAGCAAAATGGATAGACTATATTCTAGCAGAGAATGTTTTCTTAAGATATAAGTGAGACCATCTATTTTACAGATTGTATAGAGTTGAAAGCCAATGATTGTTTCCGAGTTTGTATTTATTAACCATTGACTCCCAATGTGATTTAAATTCCCCATTAATTGGCAACGAGAAACACATTTATTGAAGGCGTTTGTAAATCTAGATTGCCTGTAGCTATCATAGAGATGTTCTGCTGCATTTTGGGAGATACACCTTGTACCATGACAATGCCGTGTCTCTGGCAATACCAACTTTATCGAATTGTCTATTGCTTGACTGTCATCAGTAAAAACTGTTCTAGGTTGTTGTTGGCCCATTACCTTCAGAAAATATTTAATAGATTAAATGAAAGACTCTACACTTTGATCAAGCAAGAAAGCACAACCAAATAAGATGAGTTGCTGATGATGATTGAGTCCTAAAAATGGCATGCATATAATATCTTATTCTTTTGTCCTAAATGATGTACCCGAAACCAGAACATCTCCAAAGCAATCATAGTCCATCCACGACCTTCCATCCCTCCATGAAAAATTTACCATTCAGTTTGTTCCGTCAATTTGCTGTTGGAAAATTGTGAAGGATCATATCTCCACTATCAAGGAATAATTACAAAACTTTTTTATATTTTGATTTTTCAAAAACTAAAATTACTTTAATTCTATAAAATAATTAATGCATAAATTATAATAAAATTGGATCTTAATTCGTACCTTATTACAAAATGTGATCACATTGTTGTCGTATCTTTCAAATCGTTTCCAAAATTGATCCATCTCAACTACGAATAAGTGTTCGGTCTCTAACAGTATCTATGAAACATGTTAAGAGAACTCTATAATTTTTAAATAGAGGGTTAAGCAAGAAGTGTTAACTCAATTAAAGTTTAAGTCTATTTATAATAATTTTTGGACATTTTAGTAATTTAATTAAAATTAAATTCTAATTTCAATTAAACTTTCATTAGAATTACAAATATTTCTAATTAAATACCAATTATATCCAAATAAGATTCAATATCTTATATTGATCCTTATTTTTCAAATATCTCATATTTAATCATAAGAAATCTTTGACTAAAGTCGAATGACACTTTGTAAAATAGCTTATAAATTTTATTAGTTAATCCATTACTAATTGTGGAGAACTAATATGAGTTGACTAAAATAAAGTAGACAACAATTTCTTACTTTATGTCTATTCATAACATTGTATGATAAAATGATTAAATTATACCAAAAAAATTATGCACAAAAAGGTTAGTCAAAACTACTTTGACATTCTACATATTTGAGTGTTATAATGCATTGCTATATACCCTTGAGCTATATTATGAAGGGACATTTACTCACTGTTATACTATGGGAAATGTTATGATGCTCTCAGCAAATTGGATAGACTATATTCCACTAGAGAATATTTTCTGAAGATATAAGTGAGGCCATTTATTCCGCAGAGTGCATAGAGTTGAAAGCTAGTGATTGTTTCTGAATTTCTATTTATTAACCATTGACTCCCGATGTAATTCAAATTCCCCCTTTATTGGCAACTAAATACACATTTATTGAATATGCTTGCAAATCTAGATTTCCTGTGGCTGTGATAGAGATGCTCTGCTGCATTTTGGGAGATACACCATATAACAAGATAATTTTGTGCCACTGGCAATACCAACTTCATCGCATTGTCTATTGCTTGACTGTAATAAATAAAAATTGTTCTAGGTTTTTGTCAGCACATCGCCTTCAGAAAAGATTTAATAGACCAAACGAAAGGCTTTACACTTTAATCAAGCAAGAAAGCACAACCAAATAAGATGTGTTGTTAATGATGATTGAGTCCTAAAAATGGCATGCAGATCGTATCATATTCTTTTATCTTAAATGGTTAACCCAAAACCAGAACATATTCAAAGCAATCATAGTCCATCCTCGACCTTCCATCCCTGCAGAAAAAATTTGCAATTCAGATTGCCCCATTAATTTGTTGTTGGAAAATTGGGACGGGATTAGATCACGAACATAACAGAATAATTACAAAACTTTTTTATATTTTGATTTCCTGAAGACCAAAATTACTTTAATTCTACAAAATACTTATTGCATAAATCATAATAAAGCATGTATCTTAATTCGTTCTTTATTTCAAAACTTGATCATATTCTTTTCATGTCTTTCGAACCGTTTTCAAAATCGATTCACTTCAACTATTGTAGCTGCACAAGTGTTCCTCCTCTAACAATATCCACATAATAGGATGAAAGAAATCTATAACTATTAAATAGAGAGTTAAGTAAAAAGTCCTAACTTTATTAGAGTTTAAGCCTATTTATAATAAATTTAGACATTTTTAATAATTTAATTGAAATTAAATTTTAATTCAATTAAACTTTAATTAGAATTATAAATGATTCTAATTAAATACCAATTATGCCAAAATAAGATCTAATATCTCTTATTGATCCTTATTTATTAATTATCTCATATTTAATCATAGGAAATCTTTGGCTAAGGTCGAATGATACTTTGTAAAATAGTTTACAAATTTTATTAATTATTCAATTACTAATGGTGGAAAATTAATATAAGTAGACTAAAATAAAGTAGACATTAATTTCATAATTTATGTCTAACCATAACATTGCATGATCAAATGATTAAATTGTACAAAAAAAATCTTGCCTGAAAAAATTAGTCAAAATTATTTTGACATTCCTATATATTTAAGTGTTATAGTGCATTATTACATACCCCTGAGCTGTATTCAGAAGAGACATTTACTCATTGTTATGCTGTGGTAAATGTTTATGATGCTCTCAACAAATTGGATAGATTATATTCTAGCAGAGAATGTTTTCTCAAGATATAGAGGAGACCATCTATTCCACAGAGTGTATAAAGTTGAAAGCCAGTGATTGTTTCCTAGTTCGTATTTATTAACCATGGACTTCCAATGTGATTCAAATTCCCCCTTGATTGACAACTAAATGCACATTTATTAAAGACACTTGCAAATCTAGATTGCCAGTAGCTATCATAGAGATGTTTTGCTGCATTTTGGTAGATACACCACGTACCAAGACAACGTTGTATCTCTGGCAATACCAACTTTATCACATTTTCTATCGCTTGACCGTCATCAGTAAAAACTGTTTTAGGTTGTTGTCAGCCCATCAACTTAAGAACAAATTTAATGGACCAAATGAAAGACTCTACTCTTTGATTAAGCAAGAAAGCACAACCAAATAAGATATGTTGATGATGATTGAGTCCCAAAAACGACATATAGATCATATCATATTCTTTTATCCTAAATGATGCCCAAAACCAGAACATCTCCAAAGTAATCATAGTCCATCCTCAACCTTCCATCCCTTTAGACAAAATTTGCAATTTGGTTTGCTCCATCAATTTGTTATTGGAAAATCGGGAAAGGGTCAGATCTCGACAGTAATGAAATAATTAAGAAACTTTTCATACTTTAATTTTCTGAAAATCAAGATCACTTTAATTCTATAAAATGATTGATGCATAAATCATGAATCTTAATTCATATCTTATTTTAAAGCTTGATCATATTCTTATCGTATCCTTCAAACCATTATAAAAATCAATCAATCTCAACTACCATAATCGCATAAGTGTTCGGCCTCTAACAGTATCTATAGAACAGGTTGAGAGAACTCTTTAACTCTTACAGAGAGGGTTAAGTAAGAAGTGCTAGCTTCATTAGAGCTTAAGTTTATTTATAATAAAATTTGGACATTTTAGTAATTTAATTGAAATTAAATTCTAATTTTAATTAAATTTAATTAGATTTGCTAATAATTCTTATTAAATACCAATTATGCCTAAATAAGATCCAATATCTCATATTGATCCTTATTTGTTAAATATTTCATATTTAATCATAAATTTTCTCAAACTTTACAATCAAGTCCAACTTAATTAAAATATCTTTGCTCTTTTTAACTCGTTCTTTATGTGAGACCTATTAGATTCATGAATATGTTAGCAATGATTTACAATTATATTTCTAATTTATAATCAGAATTAGATAAATTAAACTTATTTTAATTCTACAATTAAAAAATTTATAATCATAGATTAAGATTGGCGTCTAGTAACACATCATGACCACCCAAATATTTAGGAATGTCAAAGTAATTTTGATTAACCTTTTCGTGCATAATTTTTTTCATATAATTCAATTATTTCATCATACAATGTTTTGATTAAATATAGAAATTAATGTCTACTCTATTTTGAATCCAATCATATTAATTCTATGCCATTAGCCATTGATTCAATTAATGACATTTGTAAATGATTTATAGAACGTCATTATGCCTTGGCCAAGGATTTTCCAAATCAATACTAATTGAGAACAACAGAACATTCTTCGCAGTTACTTTAGAGTGATGAATTCTATCTTGATCACTCAATTACCTCCCTATAGTTCATACTACATTTAATGATTACCAACTAAACAACCAATGATTAGAAGAAGTCATAAGTCATATAGAAATATAACAATTCCTATATAAGATAATTTTAGAGATCTTAAGTCAAAGGATCTCTCATACAATCACCACAGTGAGAATTTACATCGACATACAATTAATGTTCAAATGGATTTCTCATATCAGATATGTTCAGTGAACTTATTCTCTAACAAATACCCACACTCTTGTTTAATTATATCCATACTTTAGTCTATGAGATCAACCACTTCCTTTATAAGGAAAAACATAACTTGTGCTAATCTTTTTACATTCTATTGATGTCTAGTTTTAATAGATCAATGACTAAGAATAATTTAGGGATAATACATAAATACAATATAAATCTCATAATTATAATCTCATTATAATTTTATTTGCAATGTATAATTATCTTATGGACTTTATCATATATATCTAAACATGTACATGATAAAGAATACCTTTAAATTATTTTGTCACTAAAATGCAACCAAACTTATTAGTTGTAGGGCATAACAATCTCCCACTTTCACAAAGCCAATCATTTAAGTATCATTTACCATATCACCATATGACAATCATACTATTGTTGGGAAAATGGCTTAATGAGAGAATTATAAAAAATTCTTTGCAGTAAGCACTTACTTAAATCTTACAACTTTCGTCTTAATTATCTTCATAATTAAGAAAATTGGTCTAAATATATCATTTCATCTTTGATGAGTCCTTACATACCCAATGGCTCTAAAGTTCTATAGTACAATACTATCTTGAACAATGCAAGAAGCTATATCAAGTTCATTAAAGAACTTGTTGATCCAATTAATAATTTTCAACAAATGAAAAATGTATTATAGCTGAATTAGCAACCATTGTTATATTGTAACATTTCTAATCTTAAAATGATACTGTTCTAAGTTAAATAAACCTTAATTAAGATTTACTTGTAAACTAAATATCTTTATCTGGTTGAACTCAAATATCAACTCATACATAAAATAATGAATATCTTTAATACTTCACAAGTATATGATATCTCAGATACCAGACATCTTTAGTACATTATCTATCTACTCAGACTTAGAATAGGTGAACAACTTCCAATCTATCTCTATAGATTTAATTATCAGAATTAACTTATTACCTTTCCATATCCAACAAGAGTTGCTTTTGGATATTTATGTTTTCAACAACTGAAAATTAGAATTATTGTTTTCTGAGAGTAATATTTTTTCACTTATTTCTATTAAAGAGGACAATTATATTCCTACTAACCTTTTTGTAGACATGATAAATTCACAATCATCTCTAAAACAAACTCTTTGAATTTATCATGAAAGTGAATCTTTCAACGTCTCATAGCCTTTCAACTATATATCAAAAATATCATCAGAGGCAATAGTTCCAATTGGATGTATTGTGAACCTTTCAAATTTTATCTTACTCCCACTACTTATCTTGAGGACTATTCTTCTATAAGTATACATTAAAACAAACGATTTGCTCAACATGTCTATAAGATTATATCTACCCTTTTTGGATATCTCATAATCTTTTATTATCCAATTTAGTTCTAAACTTAATGGATAATTTATGCGTCAACCAAGAATTATATTATTGGATGATTAACTTTAACTCTTTCAAAGATTTAGCATTTCATATCTAAAATGAAATCTTACTAATTAATTCAATTGGATTTATTGAAATTAAATTATTGTATTGGGCATAATTATAGAAGAAGTAATATTACATTTTACACTATCTCATATTATATTTTCCTTCTTATATAAAAACATACTCTTATGAGTTTATTTGTAAAGGCATTCAGCAAAGAATCTCATTCTCTGTAGATAAACAAAAATTTAAAACTCACTATAATGATCTCATCGAAGTGTTTCAGCATTCTTAATGCTTAATTTCTACTTAAATATAAATAATTCGAATTTTTCAAAATTTTAAGTCAACATTTTATTTAATACATATGACTATATCACAAAAGAAGGAATTAATTTCTATGATCA
>JANQBM010000007.1:19186117-19201322 GCA_025594535.1 Erythroxylum domingense | reverse complement strand
TTAATTATTAATAATATTTTAATTAATTATATTGTAATTAATTAATTAATTATAATATTTTAATTAATTAATAATTACATTTTAATTAATTGTAACAATCACATCCTTATATAATAATGATACCTATTTTTCTAGATTAGGAGAGGAATATGATATTACTCAAAAATAGATAATCAAAATAATGACTTTACAATCATAACCTCTTACCAAACCCAATCTTTCATTCCATACTTATTTTTTTTTTCATATTTGCTAAACAAGCACACCCTAATTATTTATCTGGCACAGCACTTAGCTATTTTTATATTTTGCGTAAATGCAAAAATCTCATTCAATTGCTTGTCCTGGAAATTGAATGATCTCATCACATGCGCTAGTGGGCATTTAAACCGTAAGTAGCACCTGTTCATTTAGGCACAACCAGGGAATCCCTAGCTGAATGGTGATCCAGAAGAAGGCACTTTACATTCTTTATTTATCGAGATCTTGATGGTGCTACATTAATTAACAGGGCATTTGCCCTCTGAATAGCAATTAATTGTTCTCATGTTAGGTGTTTGACGCACTAAGGACAACAATGTTCATACTGGGAATGATGTCTGTTTTCGTTGGCATATCTCTGTTGGCACCTGACGAGTCAAAAGGTCATTATGATAAATGTTATTTCAAAATTCTGGGACTCCAGATACCAACATTGAAGCTTGTTTTAATTTTCTCAGGTGTTGAGGGCAGTGGTAATTCATCCTTAGGTTCTGTAATGTCTTCAAGTACTGCATCTGATGCGGACAGGTATATTTTGATATTCTTGGACATCTGATTTCATTACTCAATGACATTGAAGTTTCAAAATGCCTTGCATTCCACTCATTTTTAGATTAGTGAAGGAAATGCTAGTATAGAAGAGCAACAGGATGCTAATAGTGATAGTTGGAGTTCTAGAGCTTGATCATTCTTCAGATTTTTGCCTTTACACTTCTATTTATTGATCATATCAATATAAGTGCAATTCATGTTAAGATATGAGCAAATTTTTGTGCCACATTTTGCAGATGTTTCACTTGTGGTGCTTAAATGCCTTTGTCTTGTTGATATATGTTACAGGCTTGTCATTTCATCTGAAGATGCCCAAAATAAAGAAGCTAAAACACTTGCCCAAGGAATAATGCTGAAGGTTACAGAGATGTTGGCCAAGGCAAA
Organism: Erythroxylum domingense; assembly: GCA_025594535.1. Lineage (NCBI taxonomy): Eukaryota > Viridiplantae > Streptophyta > Magnoliopsida > Malpighiales > Erythroxylaceae > Erythroxylum > Erythroxylum domingense. The sequence goes on along the minus strand of JANQBM010000007.1, from coordinate 19,200,125 downwards.
GGTGAATTTGGCTGAAACAAACTTTCTTCATGCTCTTCTCTTTTCTTTATTTGCTTCTTTCTCAAATAAAACATACAACAGAAGTTTGACAAGCTATCAAATACAAACAGTTAACTAAGAAAACTAAATCTGGTCCATGGCAGACTGCTTGCTCAGTATCACTAGGTTTGGGAGAGGATTCAATCAACGCATCTGCTGTTCTTGTTATGCCTATGGTTTCATCAAAGATGGGCTTCAGAGGAAATGTACTGGATCGTCGTAAGATTTTCTCTCTGAAAAACTATGGTTGGAATAAAAGCTCGATCAGTGAAGATGCTGTAAGTATTCTCGACTCAGACAAAGGGCTTCCCCACAGCCCTTGATAGGAGCAGCCATGAGGAATTTACTTGCCACATAATTTTTTGGGATTTGGTGGATGGATATGGAGGGTAGCTGTTTAGGACTTCATATATATGTACGAATCATTATTGTCTAGTATTCTGGAAAAGGTGTAACACGTTTGCAGTCTGTACATTATTGTTGCGCAGTTGATTCTAAGTAAAGTAAATGCTCTAATTCATGTACGTAATGAAAAGGAAATGAATCATTTGTGCATCTCATGCACTGTGTCGGAGTACACTAATCCCCCACACCTTGTAAGACTACACATGTTATATATGTCGAACTCCAAGGTAAGAAATAGCTGTGTTGGGTTGGGTCTACATTGGGAAGGCGACAAATGCCCTTTACTTAAAACTTGCAAAGCCTGAAAACAAAGGGCCATCCCTCTAAATGTAACGGAGAAGAATACAAACTAGTTATATTGGGGGCTAGAAGAGAAACATGAATCCTAATATTTACAGTAAAATACAAGGTCAACCTTAATGTCTTGAAACGTTTAATTTAAATCTCAATGTCTACAAAACGTTCTAGACAAAAAAAATTTAATAAGATTAACTCTCCTAAAGACTATGACATGTCATTTTTATTTTTTTTAAGTCAAAAAATGGGTCTCACATGTTAGAGAGCTAACGTAGCATATTTATTTATTTTTTTTAAAATACGAAAGTGGATCCCACTTGCCTAAAACTCACTGTTTACTCTCGCCCAAGTTCCTAATTCCCTAAACTTTATTACTTTCTCCTAAATCCCTAATTCCCTCGTAGTCGCAGTAGCAACGTTGGATCTTAACAATCCCTCATGGTATAGTCCCTTGTGTTAAATCATGGCTTCATCTTTGCGTTGGACCCTAACGCTGCCTTATGTTGTAGTATCGCACACTGCTTCTTGGCCTCACACCCATCTTGTCTTGTTTTCTTAGCCCTTTACTTCTGTGGTAAAACCATGCACTTTCTTCTTATTGCATTGATTTTTTTGGCTAAACATACTTGTTGTCGATGGGTGTAGTTATGGTGATGTCTTATTGGCGTTAATTTCATGCAATTTTCTTCTTGTGGACTTATTTTTATCTTTGTGAAATAGTACTATTGTGTTTGCTGTCTTGTTGCGTTTGTTTTCTTCTTGCGTTAATTTCGTGTAATTTTTAGTTAGACAGGCCAATTGAGCTTTCTTGACTTGATTTTTAGTTTAATTTGTTTGTTATTGAATTAGTTTCAAGCAAGGAAAACTTGTTAGATATATTTAAGTTAAATGTCAATCTCTACATAAGCCTTTGTTCAACCATAACACCTTTTTCATTTGCTAACTTATCCACCTGATCTGATGCATTATGTTTGTGTTTGAATGGTCCTGTGAATTACCGCCCACCCCTTGTATATTTATTATGATTGTTTTGTTTATTCCTGAATTTGAATAAATATAACATGAAGGTTTATGACAATTCCATTTGCTAATTATCCTTCAAAGTTAAGGCATTATATTTGTGTGTGAATGTTCATGTAAACTGACGCCAACTCCTTGTATGCTCATTATGTTTATTTTGTTTATTCCTCAAATTGAATAATATAACATGAATAGATTATAGCTAACAAAAAGGTGGAACATGCATAAGTTAAGTTGGTTATTCCAAATTATCATAGTCAACTTGGTCATAAAAGGGTATTGGTATTGTTTTCTTACTAGGAGAATTTTAAACTATTGACCATAAGTAATTTCTTCATATCCATTTGTTAAAAATTGTCATATCCATTACACAATTTTGAAACATTTCTACTATATAAATTGATCAAACATAATATGCTTTCATATTGACAATGAAAATAACAATAGAAAGAAAAAAGTTCAATATGTTGTGCTTAATTTAATTATGACACTTTATATATGAATTGGAGTGTTATAATTGTAACCACCACCTAAAGCTATAGATGTGATGTCTTCAACTAATACTACATTAATTTCAAATGACGGTTATGTGGTTTGTTATTGTGGTTTAAAAGCCCTGCTAAGAATTTATAGAGTGATAATAACCTAGGAAAGAAATTTTATGGATGCCCTAAATATCCCAAAAGTGTTTTTTCAATAAGGTAAAATTGTTGATATGTATGCTTAGTGTTTATTTTATTAATTATTAATTTTCTTTCATGTTAGAAGATGCAATTTTTTAAAATGGTATGATGAAAAATTTAATGAGATGGATTGTTGCAGTAATTTAATAAATTAAAGAAAAAAATATGCATATTGAAGACGGAAATTGAGGTACAAATAAAGCTAGTGAATATATGAATTTGTGATATTTGTCATTTAGAAGAAAATATTTGTGAATTTAAAAAATATTATTATAAGTTAACTCGAACAGAACAAGAAATGTATATTCAGATCTTTATTCAAAAATTACTATATCTAATGAATATGACCGTCGAAGAATTATTTTTACTTAAACAAAATGCTAATTTAGTCACTTACAATTTGTGCGGCACTATATCAATTATAAAAGAAATATTATCACAAAATTGTTTAGAAGTCAAATTACAAAAAAAATTAAGACACAGAGACATATAGTTATGCTGTTCCAAATACTCAGAAGTACTACAACAATATGGATGTGACTATCCACAATTTTCACAACCACGTAAAAAATATAGATATAAACAATATAAATGGAAAAAATATTCTAGAAAAAACTATAAACTTTTTCCACCAAAACCTTATAAAAAATTTTTTAGGAGAAAATCCTAAAATAAGCCTAAACAAAAATATTGTCCTTAAAACAAAAGATAATGCAGATGTTGGTTATGTAAGGAAGAGGGTTGTTGTGCAAATAATTTTTTTAAAAGGAATCAAAATAACTTTTAAAAAAGTTAATATTCTTAATTCTGCACAAACATATAATTTAGAGTCAATAGAATCTGATTATGAAACAGATTCAACAATATCTTCTTTATATCAGTATAATGAAAAAAGTTCAGAATCAGCAACTGAATTCGAACACTAGATTTATTCAAGTGATAATTCAGAATAAAAGACTTAATGCATATATTGATACCGGAGCAACTATCTGTATAGCATTAAAAACATTATTAAACAATTGGAAAAAATTAGTAAAACCATTACACATAAAAATCGTTGATGGAAGTATAAAAGAAATATGATATGTAAGTTATTATAATAATATTCTTATTGAAAATTATACATTCACTATACTATCCATTTATCAACAAGAATTAGGATTACCGTTAATATTAGGAAACAACTTTTTAAAATTATATAATCTATTATGTCAATATTTACATTATATAACATTAAAAATACCATTTATTAAAGCTTTAAATCAGAAATCAATAATTTTAAAAATTCCAATATATCATACCATATATTATAAAACATTACAATTAGTAAAAGAAAAACTAAATCAGTTACAATTTGATCTCCTTAATAATATAACATTGCAAACTGAAATAGAAACATGAATAGACAATGTTTGTAGTGAAAATCTGTTAGATCCCGTTAAAAATACAAACAATCAATTAATTGAAATAAAGCTAAAAGCTCCAAATTAAGAAATTAATGTAAAAAATAATATACCTTGTACTCAACCAGATGTAGAAGAATTCTTTACTTAATGTAAAGAACTATTACAAAAACAATTAATTTCACCAAGTACTAGTAAACATTCAGCCCCAGCCTTCTATGTAAATAATCACTCTGAAAAAACGAGAAAAAAGATGAATGGTTATTAATTATAAAAAAATAAATAAAGCAACAATAGGCGATGCATACAAATTACCCCGAAAAGACTATATCATTAATAAATTAAAAGGACACCAATAGTTTACAACATTAGATGCAAAGTCAGGATATTGGCAACTAAAATTACATGAAAATACAAAACTATTAATAGCTACTTGTCCACCTCAAAAATATTATCAGTGGAATGTATTACCTTTTGGTTTAAAACAAGCCCTAGTATATATCAACGATGTATGGATAATAACTTAAAAGGATTAGAAGCACTCACACTAGCACCTATATAGATGATAATATTATTATTTCTAATAAAGATAAACAAGATCATCTACAAAAAGTCAAGATGGTTTTATCTCGTTGTCAACAAAAAGACTTAATACTGAGTAAAAAGAAAATAAAACTAGCTTAACAAAATATAGAATATTTAGGAATAGAAATTTTTAATGGATTTACAACCCAATATTCTTGAGAAAATACAACAATTTCCAGACAAATTAAACAATGTAAAAGATGTAAACGTATTTTTAGGATTATTAAATTATATCTTATATCAAGGATTTTTAAAGAATTAGCAAAAGAACGAAAAATATTACAACTTAAATATAGCCTTAAACAACAATGGTCATGGACTAATCACGACACTACAGTCGTTTAATTATTAAAAAATTTGTGTAAAAATTTACCAAAATTATATAATTATTCTCTAACTGATCAACTATTAGTTCAAATTGATGTAAGCAATGATACAAAGGCAGGATGCCTTATGGCAAAATCTCCCATTTCAAAGAAATATCTTTTATGTAAATATCTCAATAGGACATTTAATCCTATTGAAAGGAATTATCCTATTCATGAAAAGGAAACATTGGCATGTATTAAGACATTACGCAAATGGAAAGTAGATCTATTACCTGTTGAATTTTAATTCAAACTGATTCCAAATATTGTGCGGATTTATTAAATATAATATAAAAACTAATTATATTCAAGGTCATTTAATTAGATGGCAATTAAAATTAGCTCAGTTTAATTTTAACATTCAATATATTACCTCGTCTAAAAATAGTCTTGCAGATATATTAACTCAAGAATTGAAGCAGCCATATTGAGTTTGAAAGATTCATTAAATAGAAAGGAAATAGAGTTGTTGGAATTACAACAACAGGGAGGTATTGTAACTAAAGAAATAAATCAATTTCGGTCCACTATTCAACTGCTAGAAAAACAAACCAACCCCAATATCCAACTTATAACATCGCAACAAATTACCCAAGCATCTATACCTACTATTAAGCCCAGTCCATCTACTACCATTCAACCTGAACCAAAAATAGCCCAAAAGAAAGAAAACTTCAAGGAATCCAAAACATACGTGATTTTCAATGGACCTATGGCAGGCCTATATGACGAATAGCATAAGGCCTCTATACATATTTTTGGAAAACCATCAATTATCCATAAAAGCTACTCAACCAAAGCTGAAGTAGAAAAAGCCCTTGAAGAATACAGAATCCCTGTCTTAAAACCTCAATATAAACAAGCCCTGAAAAAATCAGTTGCTGAAACAAAACAAAAAGCCCTTGGAAAACCTATAAACATGGAGAAAATAAATTCTTTACGTACCAAAGCCTTGAAAGAAGAAATGCAAAAATTACTCCCGAAATGTTTTATGATTGTTTCCAAGCACTCAATTAATGGACACACTCTCAAAAAAAATTCCAATATTACCCACAGAATTGTGGAAAATATGGACCCAAGGTAATTATCTTTCCTGAAGTAGAACCACTCATAACCTACCTCTTCTTCCAAAGCGGACTTATTGACACGATCTATCTAACATCTTTAAATCTTTTAGCTGAATTCTCCTTTGGATTCATAACATCAGTTAAAAATTACAAGGAGCGATTCGCCAAGGATCACGAAATATTTATCAAAGTATTCAACAATTATCCTATATTTAAAAAAGCAGATACTCTGAAGGATTCAATTATTTTGCTAACAAGCGTCGCTTATATACAAATCGGCATCAGCAATGGTCAATATCTACCAATTGATGACCCTCCTCATTATGACGTTACATGGGACTTAATTAATTAGTTCAATCTACACTGCTTTGAAGGAGTTTACCATCAGTGCCTCAAAATCAATCAAGACTTATTAATCAAGTTAAATTATCGTGGACCAAATCTGCTCATCACCTCAGCATATAAACAACCCATTACAGTTGAGGCCCTCCAGATCATCAAACATCTTGAAGGACAATTCTCTACTATTTTTGTCATTTTCATAGAGTCATCAGATAATTGAAACCCTATGAAAACAACTAAAATATCATCCAAGTCATCAATGCCCTTATTGTCAGTCTACATCCACCGATGATTCGATGTAACTGTTTGTCTTTATATATGCATTGTACAACGGCCGACATAAATGACCGACAACCCTTTTTCTTTACTTTTCGAATCTTTCTATCATGTCTTTTGTATTTAGCTTTAGTGGTCGATAATGGCCCATCCTACTTTTCTTTTCATCTTATCGTTTTCGTTTTCTTTCTTCTATAAATGTAACCGGAGGGCTCTCTCCTCTTATTTGAAATAAAAACTTATTTTTCATCCTTACCTCTCTCTCTCACTTAGCCTGAGTTTGGCGTTCAAGAGAATACATAGAACAAAGGTATGATCAATGCAACTTTTATCTTTACATCAGTTATTATTTATCTAATCATACATATGAAGCACTTACTTATTGCTTATTTTACAGATATTTCTCTCTTTATAACTGCTAGTTTTACCTGTTTAAATACCAGTGATCTTAAGTTATTGATTTATGGTTTTAGACCTATACTTATGTAATATCTGTTTGATAAAATATTCCATCCTGATATTGATTATAAAAATCTGTGTTAATTATGCCTATCTGTCTTACGTGTAGATCTATTCACCTACTTATTAGACATATCCAAAAGAAAAAGAAATTTAGTAGAACATGTATCGAACCATTTACCAATTATTATAATTTTATGCTATCTATAAATGCTTCTTATAATACTCTTCAAACCTTTCAACAAATAATTCAGAATCATACAAATCTCTATAAGCAATAAAAGGAAGAATTAAGGCAACTTTATCTTCAATTTCAAAGTCATTACCAAACTCATATAAATGAATAATTTATACATATATGCACCTAATCCATGTATTATTTGTACAAACCTACCCACTGAAATTGAAAATTTTGAAAGTATAGTATTACAATATAAAAATGAAAAAGATTATTATAAAGAACGATATAATTATTTACAATTCTTTATAACCAACAATGATATATTACCCATTAAACAAATATTAGAAAATACAACTAATTTATATAACACTTATAATCAAGAGTTACAAACTCTATATAATACATTAGCAGAACATCAAAGACTCTTTCACAAATGACAGAAGAAATTAGTCAATAAAATATATAGATATAGAAAACTTAGATTTAATAGAATCGACATGAACTTTTCATATAACTATGTTATTATCTAATGAGAAACATAAACAAATTGCTAAATCAAATATAAATTTAAAAGCTGGACAAGATATTAATAATGATATATTTAAAAATCTAATAAACAAAAACATATTATATACTTTGGAAAAATAGTACATGAAACCCTTATTCGAATAGATCAATGTAATGGATATATACGAATTAGTCTTATAAACCAAGAACAACTTTATAAACAATTACAAAAAATACCAGAAGATAAAAGAAATAAAATAGGCTATATCCATTTATCTACTATTCAAATTTTATTAAAATCTACTTTTCAGGAAGGAATTGATTCTGCGATTAAAATGGCTATAGTTATCGAAAGAATGAATAATTTAAATGATCAAATAATTGGAGTCATGAATGAAAATTTAGCTTATGAAAAAATAAAATTTAACACTAGTCTAAAATTAGGAATTCCATTACAATCACAAAATTCATTTTCTATAACTTATCAAATTAGTTATGCATTAACAAATTCTTATCATAGTATTAAATTTAAAAATACCGATAGAATCTATATTGATCAACTATTTAATGATGTAGCAAAAGTCGTAACTAATTTAAGAAATTTGTTACGAACATTACTTGATATAAAATATCCAATACAAATATATAAACCCACTGTTTTTAGATTCTCTTTATCTGAAATTAAATCAAAACTAGAAAAATTCCCATTATTTCAATCTCAATTAGTAAGATTAGAAAACTCTATTAGATTTACTGAACCAGGAATTGAAACAAAAAAATCAATGAAAATTACTGATTCCAAATTGAGTCAGAAAAACCAGAAATAAAAAATAGCCAAGAATTAGGAATAATTAAACATCAACTATTTTAATTAAAAGAACATATTAAAAATACTTTATGAGTATAACTAAACAATTATCTGCGTTATTAGCTAAACAAACCAATATTGAAATACAATTAAAAGAAATAATTAATGTAACACAAATCTTAATGGACATTAATAAAAAATTACCACAAATAAATGAACCAAACAAAACTCTAATAAAAATGTTAGACCAAATAAACGAAAAATTAGATATCTTAGTAAAATTATTAGATATACATAAATGGAACAAAGAAAAAAGACATTCACATCAAGAAATGGTTTATTATTTCTTAATTAAGAATTTCTCAAAGTTAATACCAATTAAAAACAAGGAAATACTTTCCTTTAACTTATGGGGAGTGATAAATTCTTTGTTAACAAATTAATGAAATTATGATAGTTATAAAATATAAACACAAAAGAAAGCAGATTGATTATTTGTTATCAACTTTCTCTAATTCATGAAATTACACCCATCTATACAAAGATGTGGAGTTATATACAACTGCACTATTTAAGTTCATGTTGAATGATTGAATAAATATTCACCTTCTTAAAATAATTTTTACAAGTCTACTATAAGAGATAGAACATCATCTATGCATATAATGTTAAATTCAGTTTTCAGGAAGTCATAAACTAGTAGTTATTAACTCATAATAAGGAAATTGCTTTCTATATGCATACTTATTTTCTTTCACAAAAGTTGTAAAAAGATATCAACAGAAGTATGAATTTTCAACTGTAATTTTTATCTTTAAACGCTCATCTGTACATTTTGCCTTGGCTTAGCACTAAATTAAAATGACGAATCTGGCATTATGCATAAGAAATGGGGACCATGGCATATAATAAACATAAACTACAAACCAGCAAAAGAACGGTCCTACCACGATGAATTGCACTTTTCATGTTTATCGGAAGTGTGAGGGAGGAGAGACATAATGCACAACGTGTAGAAAAGCGTGCTGTTGCCGATACAAACATGTAGGTTAGGGTTCAACGCTACTGCAATTGCTGTTGTAAGGAGAGTGGCTGGTGCTGATACTGTTGTGATTGAACAAATGAAGAGATGGTGATTAGTTGATTTAGGTAATTGGAGATTTGGGAGAAAATTAACATAGAGTTAACGAAATTAGGTATTGGTACAGTAAACGGTGAGTTTTAGGCAGGTGAGACCCACTTTCATGTTTAAAGTTAAACATGCCACTTTAGCTCCCACTTGACATTTGAGACCTACTTTTGTTTTAAGAACTTAAAAGAAAAAATTATATCAACCCTGGGACAAAAGGATTACTCCGTTAGATGTTTTGTACTCGCAACATCTGTTTAAAATGTTTTGTAAATATTAAAATTTAATTCATATTACACTGTACACATTAGGGTTCAGATCGAGATTGTTCTTTTTAGCCTTGTACTGGGCCTCTTGTTTTTTATTGAAAGATGCCAGACTTCGGCCTGATCCATGATGATGAACCGGTAATTTAGTATTTAGTTATGATACAGTAACCTATACGCGTAGAGAATTCCACTTAACTCGATAGAAGAAATTAACTAAAAGAAAAAGACAAACAACCACGCATTGGAATTTCTGAAAGGTAGGTGGTTTCAGTTGTTGCACGCATTGGAATTTCTGAAAGGTAGGTGTTTCAGTTGTTGCACTTATTGTTTTTTCAAGGGTTAGAACACACCGCAATCAGGATTTCATCGGAAAGAGGGGCGCACCTCCTATTACTATGCCAGTTGACATGTCCCAAAATTTTTGATCGGCTTTAGAAAAAGAGAGAAGAAAAAATAGTTTGTTTGTGATCTGCCCTCCTCCAATCTCATCATTCGCTCTGGGTTTTGATTAGGTTTGCTTTCACTATTGCAATCGAATTAGAGTTAGGTTTCTAGGAATGGGATTCATAGAACTAAAAGTGATGTCATGCAAACAAGTGACCGCCTTCAATTTCTTCCAGAAACTGTCCATCTACGTCTCCGTCTCCATCACCAGCGACGGAAACGCAAAGCGGAATGATCAGAGACAAAGGACAAGCACGGACGCCGAAGGAGACGGCAATCCAGAATGGAACCAGGAGATGCGCTTTGACCTGGAAGAGGACGGGGAAAAGTTGGATGGAATCTTCATTCATTTCGAGATACGGCACGAAGGGATTATGTTTGGTGACAAGACAATCGGAGAAGTTAGGGTTCCGGTGAAGGAAATGGTGGAGGAGAGTAGAGGAGGAATCGTGAGATTTGCGAGCTACCAGATACGCGACAGTGAGGGGAAGGCCAATGGGATTCTGAATTTCTCGTATATGGCGGTATTGGTTGATAACGGGAATGGGAAACTCAGTGATAATAGTTGTTGTTACGGTGACATGATATCACCATCATCGTCAGATTATCATATTGATAATAACAATAGCAATAAGATTGAATATCCAAGAGTTGAGGTTGAGAGCTCATTGTTAACGATGGCAGAGAACAATTATCAGACAACCTACAACTCTGGTTCTGGGCCGTATCCTTCCCCTGCATATTATCCATCGCCGCCGGTGATGTACGGAGCATCTTGCTACCCTCCTCCGCCGCCTCCTCCTCCTCCTCCTCCTCCTGAATGGACGACATCATCATCACCATCTTATGGTGGTTATTTCGAGTACTACAACAATCATTTACAATCAGATGGGCGCGGGCGCGGGCATGGGCATGGGCATGGTGGTGGTCATCCAGGTCCATGGAGTTGGAATGGAAATCCATAGTAGGTATGATAATAATTATATGTTAGATCAATTATTTTTAATAAATTAAATTTATTTTTAATCTTTTATATAATATTTATTAATAAATTATCAATAAATTTATTTTATTTAATATATTTTAAATATTACATTAAATTTTTATTTAAAATTTATATATATGAAAATATTTTAAATTTAATTATATTTATTAATAATTATTAAATTGAATTAAATTAAATTAATTATAAAATTAAATTAATTACTAAATAAAATTAAATTATTTATAAATTTAATTAATTACATATAATATTAAATTAAACTATTTATAATTCTTATTCATAATTAAATAATTAAATAATATATATTTAATTAATAATAAATCTGATAAAAACAAAAACAAAAATCGGAAACTTTAAAAATCGGCAAAATTAAAACAAAAGATGTTTTCTTCTTTTTTCTTTATGCCTTTTTGTTTATAGAACATATCAACAACTTTAATTGGCTAGAGTAACCTTAAAGCATTCTTTTAGCTGTAGAGTCAGACCAGCTTACGGACTTTTCAAATCATCCAGTCTTAAGGTTCACGTCCAGCTTAATAAGATTTAATCGATTTAAAGTGGGAGATTTACACAAAATTGAAGAAATGAAAAATAATCTTGAAATTCTTTCTTAAAAAGATTTTATCCTAAATATTTAATATTAAGACAATTAAAGTCGAATCTTTGGCTTTGATACTAGATACCAGCCAAACATAAAATAGGTAATCTTAGCATCAATATTATGAATGTTATACCGGTACTAGTATCAAATTTGATTATTAGTATTATATTTAGTTTTGGTATAATACAATGTTGGTCAATGTCGGACATCATTTGAGTAATTTAAAAAAAATTAAAAATAGTCTTTGAATTTTTATAAAGTTATAAAGTAGTTCATCAATATATTGTATTATATAATTTATAATTTTACATCAACTTTGTCTCCAAAAATCTTAATAATAGAAATTTAAAATAACAATTATCTATTTATTTATATTAATATTATGTTTCACATATAATATTAACCATAATTAATATAAAAAATATCATTTAATCATAATACAAATATAAAACTAAGGATAATACAAAATATTTAAAATGTTACAATTTATAATATAATAAAGAATAATTACATAAAAGGTATAAAGTTTCATGACTCCATAAGTATTACAACAAGCGTTTGAACCAAAGAATAACTAAGTAAAAGCGAAATCTGAAATAAAAATATGTGCAGTTAAAAGTTTTATATTTATATTACATATATATAATTTAATATATGTAACAAATATAAGTGAAATTAAAAAAAAGAGAAGAAATTTAAAATTTGGAACTTCATTCAATAGAATACCACTAAATTCGCATTGACCTCAATTCTTATTTGATAGAAAATCCTCACTATTAAGAAAAGTCTTATTATTACCATAATCCAAATTTATTATATCAAATGACATTCTAATATTTCTTATCTAAGATTATCTTCCAAATTACTCTCATATATCAAACTCAGAACTTAATTTACTAAAAGATCGATATGATCAAGGCAAATTAGATTTACAGAACTATTTAATCTATTAAGATTACTAGTAAATAAATAAAATTAACTTATTAAAAATTACAAAAAATTATATTCAACCTAATAGTGATAATAACATAGTTTTCTTAAAACTTTAAATTATAACAAACAAAGACCAAATTGTGCAATATTTTATGTTCAATCTATTCTTTTTCTTAGAATGAATGAATTCAATTGTGCTCATATTTTTCTCACATCCTGTTGTACTCACATATTAACTTAAACTTTGAAATGTAAATGTTTGAAATTTTGGAACATTACTTCCGAATTGGTCCCACTAAGTAATTGTAAGAAAAAAAGTAACCTTCTAAATAAAAGAAAGTGATGATTAACTTCCAACAGATAACAAAAGTGAGAAATATATACTTGAATTAAGTTTGTCTCTTTTACAAATAACAATAAGTATATTAAAATTCCCAGAAGCATCCTTATAAACCTCCATTTGTGAGCTTAGGAGATGTTGGATCATCTTATGGGAAATAATTGTTGCAATAATTAATATCATTCCCCTCTTAACTTAAGCTTTCTTTGTAAAACTTCGACTATAACAAACATTAGGATTTAAAAATACCCTAGTTGTAAACACAGGCATAAAATGTTGCCTTTCTCATCTTTCATTGATAACTACAACATAAGGTGTGTATAAAGAAGAAGGTCTATTTTTCAAATTGGCCTTATTTGTTTCTTTCGCCCTTTCTATGACATCATCAAAATAATCCATTGTTACCTTCTCATCATTATCAACCAGATGAAGTAATTCTACCAAAGGCTCACAAACTCAAATTAAAAATTAACATTAAGACCATGATTATTATCTTTAAGTATAATTTTACAAAACCTCCAATCTAGTATTAGACTTAACATATTGAGAAACTCATTTATTACTTATAAACATTTTCTTTAACTTTTTCTTCATTATAACAAAATACTAAAGTGATAAGAAATTAGTTACAAATCTTGTAATAGAATGACTTGACAAATGTTTATCATTGGTGAAATCATTTGATTGTGTATATGTTATGTGATACAACCAATCTTCGCAATGGAGTTCCATGCCTTACACATCAACCTGACAAGCTACACATGCCAAGTGATCCAATTACAACGCAACAAGTTTCAAGGCTTAAATAAGCAATGCAAGCTTTTGTTCAAGCCCAAATCACAAGTCAAG
>JANQBM010000007.1:19170163-19180721 GCA_025594535.1 Erythroxylum domingense | reverse complement strand
TCTTCATTGTTACTTCAAGAAATTGATTTGCATCAATAAGTAAGTACTTGCAACGTAAATTGATTTCTGATTTTTTTGGGATTGGGTCTCAAACTTATGATTTGGGGTTTGATCTAGCATGGTTTTAGAATAGAAATATTAGGGTTTTGATTCAATAGGATTAAGGGGGTTTCAAGAACCTTGTTTTCTTGGAGTTTCCGTATTATCTTGGTATCAGAGCTTTGGCTTAATTCTATCAATACATATCGATCCTGAGAGGACTAAAAGTACTAGTACTAAAAATAAATATGATGATAGTTTAAGTAAAAATAAACTGAACTAAAATTCATCACAACAATAAATAAGGAAAAAGATAATACAAAGATTAATCTAATATCAAATAACTAATACCATGGTAATGAATCACCCTAATATCTCTAAAGTATTAACCCTTTACCATATAGTTCAATTATTGATTATTGGATCAAGAAAATTCCTATATTATGTTAATATATTTCTTAAGGCTATTAACAACTAATGCTTTGTTGATTAAATAAAACTTCTTTCTAGTTAAAAACCATAAGATTATATTACCAAATTTGTGAATTTCAATATTAGATTTAACCTTAATCCAAAGGATTTATGTCGATTGATCTCTTACATGCAACTCCTTCCAATTATCGTAGATAAATTCATACAAAAGGACTTCTCAATCTTTATCATATAAAGTAACTCCTTCCAATTATGGTAGATATATTCATACAAAAAGATTTCTCAATCTCTATCATATGAAATCAATCACTGAACTAATATCTCAGACATATTAATTCAATAACATAAACGTATAATTGAAATGTAATGGATTAATCAATCTATTTACATTAAATAAAAGATCAAACAATATCATCCATCCCAACTTAGGGTTCATCCGACCTAGGCACTAACAAACCTAGTTCTTAATAATAGAAAAGAAATCAAAACTTTAGAAGAATAAAAAAAATCCATAAAAGTGTATATCCCCTTTTTCTTTAATGTAATCCCCTTGAATCTTTGATGAACAGCTGTTTTCTATCAAATCTCTTAAAGTAATCTTTAGTTTTTTATTGTCCTAGGTTTAGAATTGTGTCTCCAATTTTACATTTAACTATAACTTTCAACTCTAATTGCTTCTTCTTCGTCTCCTCTTTATAATTGCCTTTTTATATTGCGAAATTAAGGTTTTTGGATTGTAAACAGTCATTCACGTAGTCGTGTGAGTGATTGTGTATCTCAAAAACACTTTGAAATCATGACTTTAGATGTTCTCAGTTACTTACATGGGCATAGAATACGGTTATGTACGTTGCTTACATATGTTTGTATCTACACAAGGGAAAAAATAGAATCTTCGAAGCTTTACATGCTTGCTTACACAGTCCGTTTAAACAATTGTGTATATTTCTCACATAGGCATGTACATCTTTACACGGGTGTGTACCTCCAAAATAACTCCAATTCTTTCATTTTCTGTCCTGATTTCAACGAAAATTTTCTCCTTTTGATCTGTGAAGGCAATTGAGACATGCAAAAGCACATAAAACAAAATATGTACCAAAAATAACATAAAAAATCTTAATTAACAATCAAAACAAACTAAATATGAATTTAGAAACATAGTAAATCAAATGTTTATCAAATATTCTCACACTTAAGCTTTTGTTTTTTCTCAAGTAAATCACAATCCAAATCATCAAAAATTTTCATCCCTTATCAACCTTAACCTATCCATACACACCCTAAAACACTAAATCATATCAATCAAATAAATATAAAATTAGACTCAAGTTATCATAGAATCAACCTTTATAAATCTTCTCAAGTAATCAAGTAAATGCAAAATCCTTTAAGGTCCAAAAATAATGAAAGGTTTAAAAGAAAAATAGGGTAAATGTTATTAATGTGGTTATAATCAATCAAAAGGCTAAGTCTAAAAAATGATTACTCTTAAAGGATAAAAATAAGTTGGATAATAATAAAAGAAAATAGGCTAAAACAAAAGGTTAAATCTAAGTGTTTTATCATTTTAATTCCTTTACTTTAAAAATGTTGTCTTAACATGAATAATAAAAATAAGTTCTAGAATCATCCAACTATGCATGATAACACACAACAAGGAATAAAAGAGAACAAAATAATGATATATTTGCTCTTAGATTCAAAAGATCACAAATAGGCTTCATGTGTGTAAATAATCTGAAATTTTCATTTAAATTAACTATCTCATTGATTACTAAAAATATGGCTTATAATAGCAAGCCTATTCTAACTTTCATCCTTTTATATACTAATTTAATTCAATAATCAATAATAACTTAAAGTGTTTCAGATAGATTTTAATAAAATGAGGATGTCAGTTATTAATAATGAATAATAAAGATTATAGGATGTCAGTTATTAATAATGAATAAAAAAGATTATAACAAACTTAAGAAATTTGATTTTTTTTGAAAATTTCATTGATCCCTTCATTATACTTAAAATTGTACATTTTCCTCAATGTACACAATAGAAGCACAAGAAAAACAATGATTTTTGGTACTTTCCTGAATAATAATAATTACAAATTCCAAATTCGGTTAAGATTTCATATGATATTATATACGTTCATCCTCATAAAGAGAAGCACAAAGGGAATAAAAATAAAATAAAAATAATATAGTCATAATAAAGTTTAAAAATAAATAATGATAAAAGAAAACTACATCATATAATAAAATAAAAAATAGAAGAAGCAAAAGAATATCCTAATAAAACATCTGTACTGCCTTTGTAGCTATCAATTTGTCAGTGAGTCGTATGTCAGTCACTAGAGGATCCTTAGGTCTTTAAGCATCATATAGTTGTGGAGCTAAAGATAATGCAACCGCTCTAGATGGTGGAGGTGGTATGGACATCTTGAGGTGCCCTACCATCTACAATATAATCTCCTCCATCCATCTGTCATTGGCTTCTCATCTTTCCACTTGCTATGTCAATGCTAGCTAGTTCACTCAGATAGTGCGTTGGACTCCCAAGATTTACGCCACATACTTCTCCAGCCGAGCAGTCTTCATCTAGTCCTAATGTCTTTAGTGATGTCGTTGTCTTAGGTGATTTTGTACTAACTGACAGATCTAAGCTCTCTTGATGCTCCCGATCTCTAACTTGTGATAGTGGTGAGTCTAGTCTCGGTGGTTGCTTTGTTATATTGAGGCTATCCCAGTTTACTCCCAAAAGCTACCTGCTCATCCAAAAACTTAATCAGTCGATAAATGTCTCATATTTATCCCCGCTTTCTACTTACTATGTGCATTTTCCTTATTATATCTAAGATGAGGGCAACCATGGTATTAAGCAACCTTATCAGTGGTAGCCTCCCAAAGACTCCTATACTCCTTGCAAATTGTGTCATATGGGGTTTGATGCATATCATATCTATCTTCTCCTCCTTACTGTGATGCTGAAAAATTTGGGCTAAAGCATGCCCCAAGTGTATCAACATCCTCTCATCTCTCTAATACTCCACAAGTAGAATGTATCTAAGTTCCTAATGAATCCGAAGCTATAATCTAGCTCACTCAGTGTATGACTCAAAAGCCTGTGGATGTACTTAAGCATAGGAGTTTGTAAGGTAAATGTCTTAAAATTTTCAGGTTGTAACCATCCTCCTCTTTGATGATATGGTAGAAGTGACGAACATACATCTCATATGGAATATATATCTTGAGGTTCCTATACTCTCGCATCTTTATGAAGTCTTAATTGTAGAGGCCCATCATCATAGAGAAGTTCGTGTTGCTTATGCTTATCATATCTCTAAGCATCCTAAATTGGATCGTATTTGGTCGGTCCCAATCGTGGCGACCCTTTCTTATAAAGAGCATGGAGCACACCTCAAGTGTAAGCTCCTAGTATGTGGGCTCTATGATCTCTTAGGATAGGAACCAAACTCTAACATTAATCGAATCCCAAACCTACTAAGCTAGGTCATTCTACTTTAGTGCCTCCCAATCTATGCATCTTCCAGTCCTAAATCTCTTATCCTTAAGCCTCTAAAACTACTTCTTGTGGGCCCTAACACTAAAATGTAACATCTCATGTCACTTTGGTAGATATGCTGCAGTCTGTCATATTAGTGGTGGGCGAGCTCTACTATACCTTTATCCTCTCTGTCTCTTTCTCAGTACCTCCTTTTGTTTTCATTGTTACACGACTTTTGTTCTTCTTATCATTGTATCTAAAGAAAAATAAAATGTGAGAAAATAACAAACACTAATACGAATAAGCCAAAATTTCCCACATATAATTCATATGCTCACTACGTTATGCAATTGCAAAAAACAAAAAAATAAAAACAAAATTAAACAAAAAATGTATTTAATAAAATAATTGGAAAATTAAATTAATGACCCGATTAATAACACAAATAAAAATGCAATTAAGAAATAAAATTAATCTAATTATGTAATTGCTAATTTAATTCCTAAATTTTAAAATTAAATTACACAATTAAACAATTAAACCTAAATTGAAAACAATTAATATCTAAATCATGCAAAATAATAAATTAGAATAAAATTAAATTAGTAAATACTATCTAATTACTAGAAAAACAACAAATTAAACTTAATCTAACAAAACTTTTGCAATTTTATAACCTAATGAGTGAATTCCTAAATCAAATCTCATCCAATTCACATGCAATTCATTAAATTAATCATATGGAAAAGAATGAAATTCAAATTGTAATTGAAAATTAAGAACAACATTTGGTGAAATTACCTTAAGATGCAACAATTATGTAACCTTAGAAATTTTTTTATAGAAAAGTTGAATTAAATTAAGCCATAAACGGCAAACATAACTAGTACTGGTACAATCACCTTGTAAAGACAAGATATAGAAACACTATAAGATTACATCTGACATGTATTTAAAGCGAATACAACTCAGGCAGGTGTTTATACTCTCTAGACATTGTTGAGATAACGTAAGTCCAAATCATTATATCTATGGAAGCTAATATGAGCCTTAATTTGTTGAAACAGATATGTGTTGAAATGCTTAATAGAGAGGCACTTGTCATGAAATATTATGTTGTTCCTTTCATCCCAAACTGTTGAGAGTAGGACAAATAAAGATGTAAAATCACCATTTGATAGTTTTAGTCAGAAATCGCAAGTCAGTACACCAAGGCTTAATTTAGCTTAAAAACTATGGAAATTCACTTAAACTGCACTTCAACATCAATGATTTCTAGGGATCTCTGACAAAATTGCCTTTAAAGAAAAGATGGTCTTAGGTTTCCTCATCACCTTTGTAGAGACAACACTAATTAGTAAGGTAAGTAAACCTTGCAATCTTGTCAACAGTAGGTAGATTGTTTAGCATAGCAAGCCAAAGGATTGTTGATGTTCTTAACTGAAGATGGTTAAACCAGACTATTTTTGTCCATGAAAGGCTTAGAAGGTTGCTATTAAATACTTTCCTGCAAGACAAATTATTGAACACCCTATTGGTGGTATGTTTCCATATGACATTATCATTATCCAAGTTAAGACAAGTTTGTAGGATTTTATTAAGAGAAGATGAGATTGGAACATTTTTGATCAAATCCTTTCTTATACGAGCTTAAGCTACTATTTTTTATTATTGTATCAGGGGTTTTAATGCATCAGCTTGATTAAGATCTCTCAGAGGTCCCACTATCAGCCAATTATCAAACAAAAAAGAAGTAGATTCTCTATTGCCAATAAGATTGATGAAGTGAGGCCTTAAATTTATTCTCAGTTTAAGAACAACTTTCAAAGTGGTAGAAGACAGATTATCTGAGATGAAGCTCCATAGATTCTTATTTTTAATGAAGTATATGTGGATCTATATACACCACAAGACCTCCTTATCAATAAGGAGTCTCCATAGCCTTTTGGAAAGTAATATAGAGTTAAAAGTCTTGAGAGAGAAATTATACTGAGTCCATCTTGACTTTTTGATAAACAAATATTCCTCCATCTCATCTTTACTTTGCAAGGGTTACCTTTGTAGCTAGGCCATAAGAACCTATTTAAAATTCCATCAATATCTTTAATAACTTTCATAGGGAAAGCAATATGAGCTACTTAATAGATACTAATAGAATTTAAAACATACATAATAAGTTGAGCCCTTCCAATAATAGAGATATTCGTAACACTCCAAAAAGTAATTTCGTAATTAATCTTATTAATTAGGAAGGAATAATCCATAGATTTGAGATTGGAATACTAAGATACATCATTAGGAGATTTTGAACATTAAAACATGTAATAAGTACCAAGGTGGAGTCCATATTAGTAGCTTTATGAGATAGGAACAAACCACTTTTGGAGCAATTTACTTAAAGACTATATATCTTGTTGAACATTTTAAAGGCCTTCATAAGAGTTAAGATAGAAGTAGGGTTAGCTTTGGAGAGTAAAATAAGATCATTAACAAAAAAAAGTTGACATAAATTAATGATTTTATATTTGGAATGAGATTTAAAGCCCTCCGTAGTCTCTACCATCTTTTGGAGTAGCTTGCTGAACACCTCCATCACTAAACCAAAGAGGTAAGGTGATATAAGGTCACCTTACCTAATATATTTAATGTTTTTGAACAATTTTGTAGGCTGACCATTTATAAGGATACTATAATAAGGTGATGAGATATATCCACATGATGAAATTATTTGGAAAATCCATGATTGCTAGAATATTAGTGATAAAGCCCCAATCCACACAATGATAGGCCTTTTTTAGATCAATCTTAAGCAACAATTGGCCCTACCCTTCTTCTTTATATAGGTTCTAATCAACTCTTGAAGTATCATAATATTATCTCTGATAGACGGTCCACGTATATATGCACCCTGTGATTCACCAATGTGATTAGGAAACATCTTTCTCAATCTTTGAGTTAGGATTCTAGAGATCAGTTTATAAATGGAGTTGCAACAAGATATAGGACAAAAATATGAGAAATGGTTGAGTTTCCCATTTTTAGGGACCAAAGTAACAAGATTTTATTAATCTCTGTCAACATTAATCCCCCATTGAAGAATTCCATAACAACATATGATAATAGGCTTCTTGTGAGCGTCCAATTTTGCAAGAAAAATTCACATTGAAACCATCAGGACCGGGAGCTTTAAAGGGGGTGTAAAGACTTCAAGGTTACCTCAATTTCCTATATTGAAACAAGATGAGAGAGGAAATCAACCTCCCAAGATGATAAATAACCTTGAAAAATCTACTTGAGTATATGTACAAAAGAATGAGCTCCAATATGCTTGTTCATCAATTCAGAAAATAACTAAAAGCACCTTCAATCGAATCTGCTTGTGAATTTAGGCTAGATCCATTGAATTCGAAAGAAACAATTCTATTAGCAGCCCTCCTAGCAATGACAACTTTATGGAAAAATGAAGTATTTATATCCCCTTTCTTCAACGATTCTACTTTGGACCTCTTCTTTATAAGAGAATAAGCATACCATAGAGCCATAGAGAAATTTTATAATGCACTCTTCACTAATTCTTGCAATTGACTAGAATCAACGTTGTTGTAGATTTGTTTTTGAATGGAGTCCAAGTGACTTTTTATAATGTTTAAAAGGTAGTGAGTATTGCCAATGTTTTCTTTAAAAAAGGTCTTCAATTATATCTAGATACTGCTAAACTTCTTGGATAAAATGTACTATTTAGTGCCAAATATTTATTCTCTCAATTGTTTTCAGATAACATCTTCAAAACTTGCAACATCAAGTAAGAAAGCATTGAACCATAATGGTTTTCTAAGATTGATACTTCAATTTGAGTCAAAATTGGAGTACAGTCTGATAAGTTGTTGAAAGGATAATTAGAAAAGCAGTTAGGGAATTTCCACATCCATTGAGTGTTTACCATGCTTTGATCTAGCTTTTTTCTGTATGGTATCTTCGCCTGACTATCTATTATTCTAGGTAAAGAAGTAACCTCCAGCTGAAATATCTATTAATTGTGCCACCTTAACACAGTTTATGAGATCTGAGCAAGGTGATCTCCTTGATCTATAATCTTCAGCCTCATCAATTTTAGGAATGGAATTGAAGTCCATATGAATAATCCAAAGGCTGATAGTGGATTTTGAGTTATTCTTGATTTGTTTCCAGAGAAATGCTATTTGATAGCAATTGTTATGTGCATAAACAAAAGAGATATAGATAGGTTGGGAATAGTACTTATTTGATATTTGTATTTAGTTAGTAACAAGTCTGTAACAAAAAAAAAATACAATCTTGGAATTATAGAGAATAATTATCTTACCTTTGGGATGAGTTTCATGATTAAAGATTCTACACCACTGAGCTGGAAAAAAATTCAGTAGACTCCATAGATGGAGTCTTTTTCTTTGTAATTGTTCTTCTTTTAACCACTATTTCAAAGTCCTTGTCATCATTGTCCAGTTGATTACTTCTTAGAACTAGAGTTCCTGTGTTATTTATCTTAGAATTCTTAACTGGTACTTCTATTGGACCCACTACACACATTGTTTGTTGAAAACTACAGCTGATATAGTCACTATGCATACTATTTGTTTAGACTTCTCCTCGGTTGTGATTGAAAACAAAACATCACCCTCTTCAATTATAGTAGCATCTTTGTTGGAGACTATAACACTAGGTATGTTAGGAACCTGAATACTAGAATTGAGCTCTCTATTTGCATGATCACTTTTGTCCTGACTTGGTGAGTTATTAGGTTTTTTATGATGCTGGTCAATTCCTATGAGTTTTTGATAAGTTCCAATGACAAGGACATCACCTGTTGGCTTTTAGGATTTCTTCACAGCAGGTTGAGGTTTCCAAGCATAGGAGACCCTCAGCTGATCCTCAACGGGTTCAAGTTCCTCATTAAGTTTGATGAAAGGGATGGATTCAGGAAAATCAGACATTGAATTAATCAGAATGCATATCCTTGCAAAATTGACTTTCTTAGTTTATACAGTAGCTTGATCCATCGAAATTGGTTTACCAATGTTGCTAGTAAGGTTACTCAGTCCATTAGTAGTCCATTATTTCAATGGAACATCATGTATACATATCCAAATAGGGATTTTTTTATTTGATTTCCTCTAACTTAAGCCCGGGTCTCTATATTTGAAATAATAAAGGTTTGTTGTAGACATGCTAAAGACCAGCCCAGATAACCTTCCTTGCATCTTCTGAATTTGCAAATTTAAAAAGAAAAATACCCTCACTGTTATCAAAATCTTTAGCAGTCCATATTGCTTCCAATTGTGAACAGTCCATTGTTTCATCATTAGAAAAGTAACCATTCTATCTAGGAAAAATCCAAGAATGGTGGAACTCCATCTGTTAAATTTAGCTTTCAAAATATCCAATGGTAAGGAAGTGATTCTCTGGTCAGCCACTTCAATAAAGGGAAAATATTTTATTTTTAATTCTAACTTAGGGTTAACAACTGCTTACACCCAATATTTGAAAATGGGAGGTAAAGAGCTTGAATTTTGGTCAAGATAAGGAGAAATGTCAGAGGATTTCAAGGGAAAAGAAACTTTTATGTTTTGGTAATTATTCTATTCAGTAGGCATAAACTTTTCAAGCTCTATAGCTAGTAATTGCTTTGGGATCTGAATGACAGTAATCTGATCATTAGAGCGATCAGTAACCATATAAAGAGCATCCGAAGTAGAATTTGAAAAGTTAAGGTCCAAAGCATGATTCTGTAGACGATATCAGATGTATCCAGAAGAAGCTAACTATTCAAAGATCTTCAAGTTCAACTATCCTTTGATCAGACAACAAATACATCCTCAGCCAGCTCAATCTCAAGCAAAACCTGAAAAGTCAAAGTCCAAAGTCCATTAGATAAAATTCAAAACCAAGCACAAACAAGGTGTTTTGGAGAAGATAAGGCTCAGCAGATTGCTACTGGATAATCTAAAAAACAGTTGGAGTATAAACAAGTAATGTGGAAGAAAAATCAATGAGGGAGAAAACAGAGGCTAAAAAGTAGTAGGGGTATTTTACCAGAAGGATAAAGGTCACAATAAAGGAGGTAAATGAAGATAAAAGATAGGGAAACAAATAAAGAGCATGGAAGCGAGGATCAGAAACCAAAAGATGAAAATAAAGAGCAAGCATGGTTAGAGAAGAAGCAGCGAGAGTTGTAGTCAAGCTAGAAGTTATCGCACTAAGAAAACAGAGAATTTGCAAAAATACCCAAAATTTGAAGTATAATTCATGTAAAAGGAAAGAAAAACTTGGCTGATGCAAAATCGCACAAAAAATGCTAGGCTAGGATGAAGGAGGGAGATAGACAGTAAGTGTGTGACAAAAGAGGGAAAGAAAAGTGGGAGAAAAGAAGACGAGTATGGTTTTTAAAGGGTATCATAGATTTACACAATCAGTTATATGCCTATATAAGTCACTGCATTATGTGACTTTTGATACACGAGCATGTGATGTAACACCCCAACTCCCGCTGAACCCGAACCCGATATCGATGGTGATACCCGGATCCGTGTCCCGCGAGGGTGGC
>JANQBM010000007.1:19150719-19170063 GCA_025594535.1 Erythroxylum domingense | reverse complement strand
ATGAGATGTGGTAATTTACCACACCTGGACCCGTTTCTCTGGTCCGACCCGTTCTCTGGAAACGGGATGTTACATGTGATTTTTTACGAACTTACACAATCACATACTTAAGTATATAGGTGACTGTTTAAGTCACTGTAGATGTGTAACTTGCGATATAAACATGTTTTTGACATGTTCTAGAGAAATTGAGATATATGGGCGTGTCTAATTGTAAAAATGTGTGCAAAATTTAAAAGCTCCAAGATTGTACATGATCGTGTCCAGTTATATGTAGGTTACTAAAATCTTGAGAAACATGAAAATATAAGAATTATATATACACGAGTGTGTACATAGGTGTGTACATGATTGTGTATACATAAAAATTCCTTGAAACTTTAAAAATTTTCTCTCGCAGTCATAAGAGTCAAACAACAAATACCGCAAACACAAAAAGTAGGCGAAATCAAATAAAGGTACTCTACAACTGAACATAAACATACCAAAAATTAATTAAATCCTAAATCCAAAATAAAATAATTAAATAAAAAACTATCCTAATTCATAGATTACCTCCTAAGTAGCACTTGTTTAATGTCTTTAGCTCTTAGTACCTATCATGTTCAAGGCAACTTATAAAGATTAAGTTTGTTATTTCTTATCATAAATTCCTTAATCTCTAAGTAAGTTGCCTAATTTTTCCTTGTGCTATGGTGTTCATCCTTCTTTTTACCTTAAACTAGAAACAGCTCTAGTGGACCTTTAGAAAAAGAGTCATGAAAAACAGCTGAAATTGAATCATCAATTATATTACTAGATAATTAGCATTAATAAGTTCAAGGAAATTATTTATGAAATAAGACATTTTGAAATCTTGGTAGAGGGTTATACTTTAATTGCCTTTGATTCCCGTAAGAGAAATTTGGGTGATTCCTTCATTCTAGATTATATGTATTACTGTAAAGATTATTTCAGGGTCTAGAAACATGAACCATATAATATGCATACTCAAGTTGTAGTGCTTGTTAATCTTGACTTGGATGTCCTAGCCTGAACACCTCACATTATATCACTTGGAATAACTGACAAGCTTTTGTTAATCTATGTATCTTCCTACTCATAACTTTAAACTGGTTTGCTAATGTCATAACTGAATCTACATCATATACTCCCACTGACTTACTAGTTTTTGCTCTAGAAAAATACCACCGGTAATTATTTATGGCCATGTCTTAATGAGGTCATATGTTACTTATATTGTCATTATTTAATGTCCCCTAACTGTCACATCATTCATTTTCCAAGTTGTTTGATTGAGTCCATTATATAAAACATCCATAATTGTAAACCGTGATGTAAGAACCTCTTTAATGTCTCTTTAAATCACTCCCATTTATTGTATATAGTCTCTGAATTGATTTGAGCTTAAGAGGAGATGTATTTCCTCAGTTTGGCAGTCTTGGCTTGTGGGAAACATTTCAAAAAAAACTCTATACCCTCTGGTTTTATACAGTGATGGATTCCATAGGTAGAGAATTTAGCCATTGCTTGGCCTGAGTCCTTAATGAAAATAAAAATATCATTAGCTTGATCACGTGATTGGTGGCACCATTGATATTTAATGTGTCCCAATTTTCCAGAAAATTAATGACGTGCATATGTGGATCCTCTTCTCAAAACCCGTAAAGCTAGACATATTGTTGCACCATCTTAATAATGTTATATTTAATTTCAAAGTTATTAGCAGTGAAAGTAGGTCTTATATTGTCAAGCTCCATCCCATTCGAGTTTGGCTTAGCATAATCAAACATAGTCTTTGGTTGGTTTGTAATGGTTTTTGATCCTTCAGTCTCAATCTGATCTTCTAAGTCCTTTATCTATCAATCTAACTTAAAGTTTCTTAGTAGTGTCCTTCAAAGATTTCTTTGACTTGTGCTCTCAATTTCTGGATCTCTGTCAACTATATGCGATGGATTTCCTTAACTCGTAAACTAACCCCAATAACTATGTAAGAAAAACAAGAGTCACTAAACAATTTTAAAATAAAAAGTTAAAAATAAACAAGAAATAGTGGTTAGATTGATAAAACAAGGTTTTCCTAATATTTTAGTCCTCGACAATGATGACAAAAACTTGATTATGTATATATTATGTATTTTAAATGGTAAGTGTACAATATAACTATAGCTAGCATTAACAAATATAGGTTGATCCTATGAGAACTACAAGTACTAATATCAAACTCTTTTCTATTATCTAACAAATAAATAAGATGATGGTTTAATTAAACTAAAGTCAACAAACCCCAATGCACAAGGCTCCCCGCTTTGCGAGGGTTAAGGAAGGGACATCAATTATACACAACCTTCCCTTTGCATTTTTACAAAGAGGCTATTTCTGTGACTCGAACCTGTGGCCTTGCAGTTACAAAGAGTAACCTTGCTAGTTTAATTAAACTAAACTAATCTAAAATTCAACATAAAATAAATCAAGACCAAGATAACTTAAAGATTAATAGACTATCAAATAACTAGTACCTAGGTAATGAATCCCCCTAAGATCTTTTAAGTATTAACCTTTTATCATGCAATTCAATTATTGACCATTGGAATGTGGAAATTCCTATCTTTTGTTAATATCTTTCTTAAGATTATTAGTAGATAATCCTCTATTGATTAACTAAAACCTCTTTCTAGTTCATTACTCGATTCGTGAATTTCATTATTATGTTTGACTCTAATCTAGATGATTTATGTCAGCTTATCTCTAAGTTTGTATAAAACTACTTCTAATTATGGTAGATCTAAGGAGCGGAAGACACAAAGTTTTTATCGAGAGATTCATCAGAACATAAGATCGGGCATCTTCATTGTTAGAATATACGATAGAGAACAATCAGGAAGATATAGAATTATAATTATGATGTTTTCTATTCTATTTTATGTATGTATGTATAGATGATGGTTTCGTGATTGTTGATGTATAGATAATTTTTCTGTTAGTATTTAGACTAGATAAACCCTAGTTGAATACTTTAACATATTTTGATTGTTGCAATCAAATTATCTTTTTATTATTGTCTATTAATCTAATTTATTAGACTTTACTATGATTTTAAATGTAGCGATTGAGAAATCATAAGTTTAAATATATCCACGATAATTGGAAAGAGTTTATTGCAATCCTAGAGATAAGATGAAATAAATCTTCTAGATTAGGGTCAAACCTTATAGAGGAATTCATAATAAGATAATGCAATCCTATAAGTTTTAACCTGATTAATTCGGTTAGAGAACTTATGATTAATTGTTAGTAGACTTAAGGTTAGCTATTAACATACCTTAGGAATCTCTACAGACTAACTAATCAATAACATAATTACATAACAAATAATCAATCGGTTAAGGGTTAAAGGGGATTTGACGCCTAGATACTAATCATTTGATATTGATAGATAACTTACTGACTTAGCCAATTCTTTGCTTTAATTGTGCTGCGTGTTTACTTTAATAGTTTAATTTTATTTTCTTAAATTTAAAAGCCATAATCAATCCGTAGGCTAAATAATAGAATAACAATCATTGCTAGTACTCATAGTCCTCATGGGATCGACTCGTATTTGCTAGTATTAGCTACAACTGCATCGTGCGCTTATGGTATTAAATATTGAATAAAGTGAATTAGGTCAATCAAGTTTTTGGTGCCATTACTGGGGACAGTGATAGTAAGAACATTTGAGTTTTAATAATCTAGTTATTTTTGCTTGTTTTGCTTTAATTTATTTGTTTTTACTTTACATTATTTAATTTTTTTATTAGTTAGGTTATTTTCTTAGTTTAGACTAGAATTTAGTCAATTTAAGGCTTGAAGGAACATTGAGAACTTATTTGATGTAGACCCTGAGATAGAATGAACTGTGCGTAGGAATTGTCGTAGAATAACACTTTGGGAGTTTTAACTAGATCGTCGTATAGAGGATTTGGAAGGTCACACAGACACTGAGGGCTGTGTAATATGGCAGACCAAAGATGAACTATGTTCGACTATGCTAGTCTAGACTTAACTGGCATGAAATCCAACATTTTGAGGACTAATGTACAGGCAAACAACTTCGAGATCAAATCAAGCATCATCCAGATAATGCAACGGTCAGTCCAATTTGACAGACTCTGGGATGAGGATGCTAATGCACATATCTCTAACTTCTTAGAAATTTGCAATACTTTTAAAATAAATGGAGCAAACGATGATGCCATCAGACTGTGTCTATTTCCTTTCTTTTTAATAGGAAAAGCAACGCAGTGGCTTAATTCTATGCCACGTTCGTCACTCACCACTTGGGATTAAGTGGTGGAAATTTTTTAGCTGAAATGCTTTCCTCCTGCGAAGAATGCGAAGCTAAGGAATGACATCTCGTCTTACTCCTAAAATGAAGGAGAATCATTACACGACACTTGGGGGAGATTTAAGAATATGATTCAATGATACCCACACCATGGATTATCTCTTTGGATGCAAATCTAAACTTTTTATATAGGGAGAAGTTAGAATATTGGGCTTTCAATTGACGCAGCAGCTAGAGGGACACTAAAGAATAAGACATCTAAAGCAGCCTAAGAGTTCATCAAGGATATGGATATGAATAACTATCAATGGTGCTCAGCCAAAGCACGAACCTCTAATAGGCCATTTAGAGTGTACGAAGTAGACACTATGATGAGAATAGTAAGTTAAATGGAGGCCCTGAGCAAGAAGATAGACAACATTACTTTGGCTCCACAAGGAAGAGTGATGCAGTGTGATTCGTGTAGGTTAGATCACCTAGGACATAACTGTCAATTTGACAACCCGAACATGTAGACTATTTAGGGAATGCTCCAAAACCCAAAAATAATCCTTACAACAATACGTACAATCCTGGATGGTGGAACTACCTTAACTTCTCATGTGGAAATCAGGGATAATAGAGGAACAACCCTCCACTTGGATTTCAAGCATAAACATCACAACCAAGGAAACAGATGAGATGATACTAGAACTTATTTAAGATTCAAAAGCAAAAAATCAGCAAATAAAAGCATTCATATGAAACATGGAAATAAAATTTGACCAACTGGCCAAATCAGTGGCTGAGAGACCTAAAGTGAGTTTGTTAAGCACAACTGAAACAAATTTGAAAGAGAGGATAATGGCAATCAACTGGGCCATTGAAAAGAAACTCAAACAACTAGAAGAAGAAGTAGAAGAAGAAAAGGAAGCAAGACCTAGAGATAAATTAATAGAAGTCCTTGCTAAAATGAAAGTTGATCGATGTAAATGGAGGGATATTTCAAAGAGTGTTTCTGGAACAAAAAGAAGGTGTTACAGATTAGAAAAGGGATATTGAGCGTGTCATGCAGAATAAATACAATCTAAAGAGAGTTAAGGAGTATCAACGTATAATTCTATACCCCATCCTAACGTAGAGAAAGTCATAAGAAGCAGAATTGAATGAGGTCCTAGACATAATGAAACAATTGAAAAAGTAGCTTGCCTTTGTTGAATATGTAAAAGAGAGTTAGTAAACAAGGAGGAACCTAAGAAGTTGGGCAATAAAGTGGCAAGTAAGGAGAGTTCCAACAAAGTGATCACACTAACAAAGAATCAAGCTAATCTAGGGAATTTTTATATTCCTTGTACTATTGATAATGTCAAAGTGGATAAGGCTTTTGCAGACTTAGGAGTCGACATAAATATGATGCCTTACACTTTACGTAAGAAGATGGAATTAGGTGAAATAACCCCAACTAGGATGTGTGTTCAAATGGATAACAGGTCACTCCACCATCATAGGGGCATAATCAAGGATGTGTCAGTTAAAGTTGATAAATTCACCTTTTTGATTGATTTCACTATTTGGACATAGAAAAAGATATAGAATATCTATTATCATTAGATGATCATTTTTAGCTATGACAAAGTCTCTTATAGACGTTGAAGAAGGGAAGTTAACTCTGAGGGTGAGAGACGAGAGGATTTCATTTAAAGTATCTGATGGTAAGAAAAATCTGTTTGAATTGGTGGGTGTAATCAAGATAAAGGAAACTTGTGGAGAAGTTTAAGACTTTACTCATAAGGATCAACTTAAGAAGCTATAAATTCAAAAGAATAATCAAAAGAATGAACCAAGGAAGAAGGGTGGTAGAAAGCACAGTCAGGTAGTTTACTTGCAGGTTATGAAACCTATAGTTAGGCTACAATCATATGATTCATTCAAACTACTGTGAGCAAAAAAGATACATCGAGCTAGCGATGGCAAAAGAAGTGCTAGATGGGAGACAACCTATGATTTTGAATTTATTTTATTTTAGCTTTTGTTTTTAATTAGGTTTTAAATTTTGTTTTTGAGTGTTTTTTGATAAAAGTTATGCATCTTAGAGAAATTGCATATAATTTGGACTTAAGGGTAGCTTGTTATATGTTTTAATGATAACATGTAAGGATCGTTATGTTATGGATTAAAATTTGAAGTTGCATAACTAATAGAACACAATAAAATTATTCTACACGTTCAAATGCATATTATTCTGCACATTGAGATACACGAACGTGCACTTTCACGATTCAAGATATTTTGAGAAGTGCACGGTCTGATACACTACTATGCATACTGCATTTGCGCAATACATCTTAAAATGCATTGATTTTTTAAAATTTCTCATTCTCTTCTTTCCCTCTCAATGCTAATGTCTCTCCTCAACATACGTAATCCATTTTTCATATTTTTCATTTGTTTTATTGCATCCAAGTAAGTTTTCATATCTCATTAACTTTTTTATGTATGATTTCTTTGATTTTTTGTGAGCGTTCATGGATTTTTCAATGAAAAATGCCAAGTTCTTCATTTCGGGAGTTCTGGAGAATGTGTGTTATTTTAGGCTTAATTATTCTCTAGGATCAGATTTAATCGTTACCCAATTGTTTTAATCATCTGATTTGAGTCAATGCATATGAATTGGGTTTAAATTCAACTCTAATTATGAAACATTACAATTTTACTATTTTTTTATTTTGATTGTGATGTTTTTGTGTTGAATTAGGTTAGTTAGTTAGTTTCGACATTGATTAAGTATGGGCTTGTGTTTAATTTCATGGGTGTCATGATTGATTTTGTTAATTTCGTATAATTTTGTTTTTCAAAATTTTAATTCCAATGTTAGGGGTAAAAGCGTCTTTTAAGAATTAAGTCTTTTAATTTGTTAATTATAAAATTCTAATTTTAAATTTGGAAGTAACTAGTTTTAAGCAATTTTTAATCAATTTTGTATAAGTGTTTGGGTCTGTATTTGTTTTAAATTGGAAATCTTTTCACTGTTTAGTTTTTCATCATTAGTTGGTTTTCCCAATTAGTATGTTTTGAGCATAATCGAAATTAAGTGTGGAGAAAATTATGCCTTAGAGATCGATAAGTTAGTTTCCTCATACTTGGTTTTAAATGTTTCAAGAAAAGATTCCATGCATAAGGTAAGAGATAAAGACTCCAAGAAAGAGGCATCGAGGCAAGTCCTCTATACCAGCTTAGCCGCTAGAGAGGCCACAAATGCTTGTGTTTAATGTTGGGGCTTAAGAAGAGCAATATCAATAAATTAAAGATAAGAAATTTAGAGTTAACTAGTATATTGGCCGGGAGGCCTTAGAGCAGTCGGGTTAACCTAACCAGTGAGGGAGCTGGCGGAGGTAGGGGTATGGTCCTAATTTTTTGAAATTGTGGAACCATCTTATAGAGAGTTGATTATGGAAGTCCTCTCCACATTTTCTGTAGAGAAGGGAAGTTCGACAGGGATCACCCAAATAACGTTCAGTTTTGGCTAATGGGAGAGAGAAATTAGATGAGCATCACTCAATTCTCCATCACCATGGGACTATAGGGACTATACGATCAAGAATATATAGAGACACTACATTATCAAGAATTATCATAGAATTGCCATACAGTGGCCTACATAACACTTCTAAAGTAGGCTCAACACAGAGGATGACTACAACCCATATATGTCAAAGCCTTTGAAATTGCGCAGTCCAGCAGTCAGGTACATACATGATATTCTGAGTCATAAGTTGAGTGGCTGAGGTGACAGCTAGGGAGTACTCGGTAATATGGATGTCTTCTACCTATAAAGCATGAATGAGCGGGTGCCTATATATTGGGGACATGCTCTCGTGTAGTTCTTCCAGTGCCAAAGTGAGGATAAGAAGGTCAACATAATTTATGTTGGACCATACGTGACAAGGTTAGGACAGGAGATAGGAATTTTTGATCGGATACCACTGATGCTAGAGATGACAACTATGGAGGCACTACATTTGACTATAATGCATAATATGCATATGGTTGTCAACATCGGGGACCTATGGGATATGTATACTGACTTATAAGGTAACCTGATAAGCCATCAACATCAGAGCAACCTCAGTCCTCACCATCACAGATAAGGGGATGAGCACCAAAGGAGTATCATCCAGACTAGTAAGCTATAGTTCGGTTGGAGAGACAACAAGCAGAACTTGTAGAGTAGATGAGCAGGCTTGAGACTTCATCAGATCGGATGAGAGAGTTGATGGAATCAATAACTAGCTATCTTGGCGTTGTTTGTCCGATTCTTCCATGTCGTGAGGGCAACTTGATAGTTGTGCATTAGTATATGTTTTTTAGGTAATTGACATGTGTTTTCATTTATAATTGTTAATTATTGTTATAGTTTAGGATTTATTTTGTATATTTTTGTTTAGTTTGATTTCCATTATTGTTCTTTTATGTTTGATGTTAATTTAGGATAAAAATTGACTATTTTTATGTAGGAAGGAAGATGGAGCAACTTGGAGATTGAGCTAGAGATCAAAGAGGAGAAGAAAAGAGGAGTCCATAAGTTGCAAATTCCCATGATCATAGGAATCATGTCAATTTCCACGATCGTGGGAATTATAATTCGAGTTATAATGTGGGGCTTTATTAAACTTAGGATTTTTAGATTATTAAAGTATAATTAAGCCCCCATCATCAAGGGAGACAAAACTCTTCTATAAAAATACCATCCTTGAGTGAAGAACACAAGTTTAAATCCTTGGGGAAGGATTAAAGTCAAGGATCATCATCAATATTAGGAAAAATAGCACATCAACACCAAAATTTCCAAATTTTGGCAAAGAAGAGAAGGAGTCCTTTATTCAATTTTCTGTCAATTTTACTTCTTCTATTCTTTGTAAAATGGTTTATTTCAATGTTGCTGATGTCATGGAGACCATGAGTGGATGATTTAGTTTTAGGGATTGCTTTTGAACTATTTTTTTAGAACTCCTATTTTATTGAATTGAATGAAAGTTTCTTTGATGATTGTTGATTTTATTTGTTATCTTACAATAAATCGAGAGAGTGAGTAAGATTAATTGTGTAAGATTGTACAATGAGAGTTGGCAACCTATAGACATACAATTATCATGTTAATTGATTAGTTAGAAGAAAGATCTCGGCGAATTCAATTGATCACCCATAGGATAGTTAATAACTAGTTGAATCGGTAGAGTCATTGAGTAGGTTGAGAGATCGTCTAAGTGATTCCCTTTAATTCGATTAGGGATAATTAACTATACCTTGAGAGAGGGTAGTTAATATATTTAGAAATCTAGGGTAAGACACAATTCAATTAAGAAAATAGGAGGGAGACAAAATAGAGAAAAAAGAAATCTCTAGTCTTTAGATTCTTAAATTCTGATTTTTTTGCACGTTGGTATTATCTATTGCTTTGTGTTAGTTCTTTTATTTTAATTCGATTTTAAAGATTATTTCAATTAAACAATTTCGTTTTTTAAACAAAGTTTTGTATAAATTAAGTGGCGTCTGGATGTCAATCTCTATGAGATCGATATCTGCTCTTTTTAACTACAAGTCACGACCAGTTCACTTGTAGTTTTTGAGCGTAAAACAAGTAAATAGGTTTTAGCATCAACACAACTAATCTATAGCTCCTCTGATTAGCCAAGATAGCATCAGGAGAACCCATCCTTGTCAGATCAACCATGATCATGTGATGCTTTAAATGTTTTGATTTGCATCTTGTTTCTTTTTATTTATCTTTGGAGTATGTTTATTCCTTACTTATTTTGTCCTTTGGAACATTATACTTAATGATATTTTTATTGTTATCTTCTTTGTGTTATCTTTATTTCTTTTATTTATTTTTATCCTTTCTTTTTCTTTTATTTTGAAAGGATAAATTAGCATTGGAAGGATCAAAATTAAAAAAATCGCCATAATCAGGAAAGTACCAAATAACCCTCTCACTTTCATATTTAACTGTATTATGAACATTGAGGACAATATCTAATTTTAAGTGTGGGGATGGGTTGATTGAATTTTTAACCGAATTCTTCAAGTTTATTATAATTCTAATTATAAATTTTATTCACTAATGTCTTAACTTATTTGAATATGTCCATAAATACTATATGTTATTGTTAAACATTGATTTGAATTGGTGTGCAAAAGGATGATGGTTAGAATGAAATTAGTTTTCTAATTTAGCTTATTTTGAGACATTGAGAGGTGATTCTAGAGGCGAATTGGAGCTTAAGGAGTGGAAGACTCAAAGTTTTTATCGAGAGATCCATCAGAACACAAGATCAGACATTTACATTGTCAGAATACATGATAAGGAACAATTAGGGAGATTTAGAATTATGATTTCGATGTTTTCTATTCTATTTTCCGTATATATGGGTATGATTTCATGTTCGCTGATGTATATTTAATTTTTCTATTAGTATTTAGGCTAGATAGTTGAATACTTTGACATTTTTTGATTATTTTGTGAATGCAATAAAGTTGATTTCTTTTTGCAATCTAATTATCTATTTTATTATTATCTATTGGTATGATTTATTATGATTTTAAACGTAGTGATTGAGAAATAATTGGTTTAAATAGATTCACGATAATTGGAAAGAGTTAACTGCAATTATAGAAACAGGATGACATAAATCTTTTAGATTAGGGTCAAACATAATAGAGAGATTCATAATACAATAATGCAATCCTATAAATTTTAGCCTGAGTAATTTGGTTAGAGAACTTAGGATTAGTTGTTAGTAGACGCAAGGTTAACTACTAGCATACCTTAGGAATCCGCACGGTCCAACTAATCAACAACACAATTGCATAACAAATAATCAATCAGTTAAGGCTTTAGGGGGATTTGATGCCAAGATACTAATCATTTGATATTGATAAATAACTTAGTGACTTAGCCAATTATTTGTTTTAATTGTGCTACTTGTTTACTTTAATCGTTTAATTTTAGTTTCTTAAATTTAAAACCCACAATCGATCTGTAGGCTAGATAATAAAATAATAGTCATTACTAGTACTCACTGTCCTTGTGGAATCGACTTGTATTTGTTGGTATTAGCTACAACTATACCATGCACTTGCAATATTAAATATTAACTAACGCGAATTAGGTCAATCAATTACCCTTATTAAACATAATTTATTAACAAATAGTTAATATAATTATAAAAACAACCATGATTATATATAATTACCTCATTAAATAACCCCATTAGTTATTACCCTAATCAATAAATGCATAATTATATATATATAACCCTCCCTATTAGCCATTACCTTAATAAATAATCACAGCCTAGGGGTATGTGAGGAGCAAGGATAGGGAGCTAATGGGCAAAAGACTAATGTTATGAATATTGTACAGGTATTGGTACTAGATTTGGTTCTAGTACAGTACTATACTAATACTGGTCAATATTGGGTACCGTCTCGGGTAATTTTTTAAATTTATAAAATAGTCCTTGAATTTTTTAAAGTGTAAAATTATAATTTATAATTTTACATTAACTCTATCTCCAAAAATCATAATAATAGAAATCTAAAATAACCACAATTAATATGAAAAAAATCATTTAATTACCATACAAATATAAAATTAAGAATAATACAAAGCATTTAAAATATTACAATTTCATTATATAATAAATAATAATTTCATCAAAACTTCAAATAAAAAGAATAATAAATATCTATAACTTTATAACAATTACAATTTACAATAAGAGTTTGTGCCAAAGAACCAACTAAAGATATTAAACAATGGCGAATAGAGAATAAAACTTTTAAACGGTGACCAAATAAATTTTGATTTTAATGATAAACAATATATAATGTCTAAAGATATTAAACGATGACCAAATAGAATTAGATTTTAATGATAAACGTTAAACATTATTTTACTTTTTATTATGATTATTTCTAATATTGCTAAATGGTGTTAATTATTCTTTCCAACTTAATAAACATAACAAGCCTAGTGTAAAAGGTAGGATTGCTTGTATATATATAAGCGATATCTCTAGGATTGTTTGTAATGTTAGATAAATTTTGTCTATATTATGCCTAGAAGGTTTAAAATCTAAGGAATATATTTTCCTTAAGAATACGGACAAAAAAGCAAGGCCTGTAAACATTGTAAATTGCGATGATTATACAAAGCATCTTCTTTCATTCGAAATACATTTTGTAATAACAAGCCATTATAATTTGTCTAATCAAATCAGTACTTGCATTTAACATCCATTAGCGTATAGGCAAAGTGTAATAACTATAGCGCCTCTTCTACTTGTAATTTTAAAATATATCATATTACAATATATATAATTAATAAAAATTAAGTGATAATTAAGAGCATCATAAAACATTCAAAAATAGTAAAACTAAAATTATAATAGCAAAAGATTAGTCCACTTAATTTCACATCTCAAAACTCTTTAAACACTTGACACTTCACTTTCACTTATATACAAAACCTAATCCAACCTAATTTTGAATGGGAACTCCGATTGTATCTCAGTGTTAATTGTTCTTGTGAACCTATGGCTCCTCAAATAGAAAACAACACTTATCTTCTACTTGTCCACACCAGAACCAACATCCACTTGACTCGCTAATACCAACTAAATTTTCACCGGTCAAAACCATAGTTCAAGGGCCCCACACAACCTCCGACCACACTCTGACCATTCACTATTTAGGTGTAGAAGACCACTCCAAGCACGCGGTGCTTTCTTGGGTGAAAAGCAACACCACAAAAACCCCACCTTGCCAATCTCTTGTTATTACACGTATCGATCATAAAACTCACAAAATCATCGTTGACTTGTCATTGGATAGCATCATTTTGGAGAAAGTTTACGATATCAGTGGGTGGCGATGAGGGGAGAGAGTAGAGAGAGCAAAGATGGTGGCGGTTGAACTAGAGAGAGCAGTGGAGAGAGTGGTTGGGCAGGTGGTTAGAGAGAGAAGTTAGGCATGTTAGTTTATGCCCTCGCAATTTATTTATTTTGGTTGTAATTTTATTTGTATGATATTATTATTATTTAATAAAAGACATTCTTTATCTTTATGTATTTGTTAATTATTTAATTTTAATCATAAAGATAAAATCTATGAAATAATTATTATGCAATTAAAAATTAAAATGTGATTATAATTATGAGAGCAGAGATAGTGGCAGTTGAACTAGAGAGAGCAGTGGAGATAGTGGGTGGGCAGTGGTGGTTAGAGAGAGAAGTTAGATAGGCAGTCTGACGATAGAGATGCATGATGCAATTATTAGCTAGGAGGTTGGGGCTAGGTTGGGCACAGTGGCACGCCTACTGGAGACCAAGAGATTGTAAATTGTAACCTACTTTTTAATTAAAATTTTTTTATTTGCAAATAAGTCTTTTAATTTTTTTAAATTTAAGATAATAGTCAATATTGACGTTTCAAATATTAGTCGATACTAATGGTAATGGTCGGTAATTGGTACATTCAGCCAGTACCAACCAGTATGTAATGAAATTCAACACTTTGCAAGAGACAAGAGTTGTTATTGGGATACTGCGATGATCTATACGTTAGTTTATGCCTTATAGCTCATCGTTTTGGTTGTAGTTTAGTGACAAATTATTTAAAGACATTATTTATCTTGTACATGTTTTGATGTATATGATAAAGTCCATAGAATAATTGTACATTGCAAATGAAATTATAATGAGATTATAATTGTGAGATTCATATTATATTTATGTATTAGTCCTAAATGTTCCTAGTCATTGTTCTATTAAGATTGGACATTAATATAACCTAAAAAGGTTGGTATACGTTTTTTTTCTTTATAAAGAAAGTAATCGATCTCATAGGCTAAGGTATAAAGATACTTAAATAAACATGTGGATGCTTATTAGAGAACAGGCTTACTGATCAGACTCGATATGAGAAACCTATTTGGAACATTACTAATGTCTCTATGGAATTCTCATTGTGATGATTGTATAAGTAATTCTTTTACTTAAGCTCATCAAAGTTATCTTGTATGGAGATTGTTATGTTTTGATACTACTTATGATCTATTTAATCATGGGTCATTTAATCAATATTCATTGGATGTAGCATGAACTATATGGAGGTAGTTGTGTGATCAAGATATGATTCATCATCCTAAAGTAATTAGGGAGAATGTTTCATTGTTCTCAATTAGTATTGATTCAGAAAATTCTTGGCCAAGATGTAATGATGCTTTATAAATAGTTTACAAATGTCATTAATTGAATCGATAGCTAATGACGAAGAACTAATATGATTAGTCTCAAAATAAAGTAGACATTAATTCCATGATCTATGTCTGATTGGAGTATTGGTTGATGAAAGGATTGAATTATATGGAAAAAATCACGCACTTAAAGGTTAGTCAAAATCATTTTAACATTCCTAAATATTTGTGTGGTCATGACGCGTTGCTAGACGTCAATCTTAATCTATGATTATAAATTGTTTAATTGGAGAATTAAAGATAAATTAAAAGGAGTTTCAATTTATCTAATTAGAATTAGAATTTATAATCATTGCCAACATATTTAGGAACCTAATGGGACTCACATATAGAATGGGTTGAAAATAACAAAGTTAATTTAATCAAGTTGGACTTAATTGTAAAGTTTGAGAAACTTTATGATTAAATATGAGATATTTAATAAATAAGGATTAATATGAGATATTGAATCTTATATGGACATAATTGATATTTAATTAGAATTATTTGTAATTCTATTAAAGTTTAAATGAAATTATAATTTAATTTCAATTAAATTACTAAAACGTCCAAGGCTTATTATAAATAAGGTTAAACTCTATGGAGCTAGCACTTCTTGCTTAACTCTCTCTGTAAGAATTACAAAGTTCTCTCAACTTATTTTGTGGATATCATTAGAGGGCTGACATTTGTGCCGCTACGGTGGTTTAAACGAATCGGTTTTGGTAGCGGTTCGAGGGATACGACAAGGTGAAGATCAAGCTTCGAAATAAGGTACGAATTAAGTTTCTATTTTATTATAATTTGTGTTAATCATTTTATCGAATTAAAGAGATGATGGTTTTTGGGAAATCAAAGATTGCGAAAAATTTTTTTAATTATTCTGCTGCGGTCGAGATCAGATCCTCACCCAGTTTCCCAATAGTGGTATCAAAGCCAGGTCTTAATTCTATAATTTGATTAAACGTTTGATTATTATTGATCAAAATTTGGAATAAAATTAGATCAGATCAGATCAGATCTGATATTTGAATTTGGGAATTCTGGATTGTTTAATTGGTTAGATATCTGGGTATTGGTTTTCAAAAACGATTTTCTAAAAATTTTTATGCCGCATCTTTTCATCCTTACTTGTTAATTGGTTCTGTTCTAAAGATTGAATCTTGGTAAGTTTTGGGTGTTGGAAACCCAAAAACAAAAATAGCCATCGAGACCAAGAATTGTTCTGGTATCTCTTGAAAATTGAGGCGACTTGACAAAATAGTTTTGTTTTTGATTGTGTAAATTTGTGTTATTGCCTTTGGTTTTTATGTTGTTTGGCTGCATTTGGAAAATATAGAAGGCTCGATGGTTGTGTTTTGTGGCTAGTGAAATCCATAAAACCCAGATTTGGAAAACAAGAAGAAAAAAATCCAGATCTATGATTTGTTGCTTGTGTTTGTGAGTTGGTTTGATTGTCTGGGTTGTGTTTGTACGCTTGTGTTGTGTGTTGCTGTATTTTAAAAATATATAGGCGATAGTACGGTGACTTGAAGACAACGAAAGCAGCGAAGAACGCAGATGGCGATGGCCTAGCCATTAATGCCCATCGAAACCAAATGCAGGTGGCGAGGAGGAGAGAAGCAGTGGCAACGCGGTTGCTGACAATGAGAAGCAGAAACGTGGGAAGATGGGTTTGCGATTGGTGTTTGTGTTTACTGGTTTAGATGGGCCATTATCGCCCATCTGCGAATAAGGCGACGTCGCAGCTGGTGATGAGGGCATCCCTCGACGTCACTAAGAGATGCCATAGGCGACTCACAATGCTATAGGTTTGCTCCACATAAGCACAGTGGAGCACACCGGGGACGCGACAAACGTCATTGTGGAGACACAAGGCAGACGGCGGCGTGAGGGAAGTAGCGGTAAACGTGGGGACGACAGTTTACAAAACATCTCCACATTTTGGGAGAAAACGATGGGCGCATGCCGTCTTCTGGAAGCACATCCAGAGATGTGATTGACATGTGTAGTGCACGAGCCAGACACTTCTTTTTTTTAAAAATTTTTAATTTTAAAAAATTTTAAAATTGTTTTCAAATGGTTAATTTTATTAGAAATGATTTGAAATTTAGTTTAATTTTTCAAGGGCTTGGATTATTAAATTAAATTATATTAACCATTCAATTCCAAAATTAAGATAATTATTTTTTCTTAATTTGATTAAGATTAATAATTACATTGATTCCTAATTATTTTTTTAAAAAAAGGTGACTTTTAAAATTAGAATTAATTATTTTCAATTAGATTGAAATTAATTAATTAGACTCGTTAAAGTTAAGAAAAGTGTTTTCTTAAATGATTAAGAAAGTTGTTTCTTAATTAAATATATTTATTTCAATTTGATTGAGATAAATTAAATTCTTAATTTTATTTGTTTAGAGTATTATTATTATTTTTATTTAGAAATTGTTTCTTTATTTATAAATAATAAGTTTCTTGATTTATTAGAAAGGATATTATCTTGATTAAAATTTGAAAAGTGTTTTCTTTTATTTATCAAGGAAAGCAGCTTTCTTTAATATTTTTGAAAATAGTTTTGTAATTTATTAAAGAAAGGTTTTCTAATTTATTAAGAAATCTATCTTTAAATAAATAATATAAAAGGACTTTCTTAATTAAATTTAAAAGTGTTTTATTTAATTTAGAAAGTAGTTTCCTTTTAATTTTAGAAAATATTTTTCTAATTAAGGAAATTAATTTTTAATGAGATTAGAAATAGTAATTGCTAATTAGATTAGAAATTTTTTAATCAGACTAGAATATGTTACTTATATAATTTTGAAAAAGAAGTTTTTCTAAATTATAATAAGTAAGAAGAATAATTTATTGAAAATTGCTTTCAATTAATTTTTTTAAAGGAGTCAAGATAAATTGGAAATAGTTTCCAACTGGATTTGAAAATTGTTTTCAAATCAAATTAAATTTCTATTTGAAGTAGAAATTTAATTTATTTAGGAATCGATAATTTTAATCTAATTTAATTTTTTCAATAAGGTGAAAATGTTATTTTAGATTATGAAGGTCAATAATTAGGATCAAATAAAACTTGATATTTTATGCATATAATTTGATTATGAGTAGATATGTTGCAAACTTTATTTATATGGTTGATATATATATATTGGATGCATGATAAATTGTATGTTTTATATGTGTGATATTTTACATGTAATTTTGTGGTTGATGAGACAAATGAAATTAAAATCCCTCGTTAAAATATTAAGTACACGTCAAGAATGTGATTGTTGCCTTTCATTATTATAAGAATAAACCAGAGTTTTGTTTATAGTTGGTTTGTTGAGCAAACTCAAAGCTGCTTTAACCTTAACCTGTTTAATCTTATGATAGTGTGTTCTACTTAACTAAATTTGTGTGATTTGGATGAGCAAACTTATGATCATATGAATTTAAAGGCAAGGTTAGGAACAATATATAAGATGTATTATGGCAAAAGTTGTTATCTAACGGATCTAGGAGTCACATGAGATGAGATTGATAAAGTTGTTATATACCTAATTTAAGTTTAATTGGTTTGTTGAGCAAACTTAAGATTAACTATACTTGAATGGGATCTTAGCCCACTAGAAAGATTAGAGCAA
The DNA here is from genome assembly GCA_025594535.1 of Erythroxylum domingense. NCBI lineage: Eukaryota > Viridiplantae > Streptophyta > Magnoliopsida > Malpighiales > Erythroxylaceae > Erythroxylum > Erythroxylum domingense. Next base: position 19,151,819 of record JANQBM010000007.1, on the reverse strand, counting down.
TCTTTCTGAATAGTAGTGAGGGCTATTATTTCGAATAAAATGGTGGGAGGAACCAAACATGATTAAAGTCCTAATCTAATTTGGTAGTCATGGCATATAATTGATTACTTGTTTCTCTTACACTTATATTTTGTTCTTAGTGGAATTTAAATTATTTAGTATAGTTGGTACTAAGTTAGTGAACCTAAGTTCTTGGGCATATGACATGTTTAAAAAGAGTTCTTAAAAGTTAAATAGAAAATTATATGTCCATTATGTTATTATGCCGTAATCCCTGTTTAGAATTTGGTGATAAAGTTTTAGAGATATGTCAAAATCATATAGATGACAAAATGTATTGACGTTTTGAATTGACTAATGTCTCGTAAACTTTGATGACAACATGTAAGATGTATATTAACACCTTGATAGCAAAATGCAAAGGGTTAGAAGAAGTAGACCCGAAAGGTATAACACCTTGTTAGAATTGTTCCACTTAATTTAGTCTACTAAAAGCATAACTATGGACTACAATTAAAGGCCTTGCTATAGTATGATAATTGTTTTGATTGCATGGCTTTTCTTGCCTATATGTGATATGATAGAGATCATATTTAATTCTAATTTATGTTTATGAGTATTCTGGATCGTGTTGGCACTAGGGAATGGGTAGGTTTAATGCCACCAAAACCAGTAGTAAGCTAACCTTTTCTATGTTCTAATGAAATATCGACATGACCCATTCGTTAACATCATTTTTAATAACATAGCATATCCATACATGTATCACGTACAGATGATTATGACAAACCATGGAGCAGCTATAAGTATCTGCAAATTACTTCATGTCCAAAAAAAAGAAAAATTTTACTTGACTGTTTATCCAAACGAGTCTCAAAAGGCTTAGATTTCTCTCTCATACGATCTGTTAATCCCCTGAAATGATAATAGTGAGAGGTGAGTCTACAACATGACTCAGTGAGATATAAACATGCTACCATGCTTGTAAGGCTAGGAAACACGAGGTTGAAGTTGTGGCAGTTTAAACAACAATACATGGTATCAATAAATAAACAGGTAGGAATCTCAAATGCGGCAATCACATGAGTATCAATAATAAA
>JANQBM010000007.1:19136623-19150619 GCA_025594535.1 Erythroxylum domingense | reverse complement strand
ATGAACATGTAGGGGCATTTTCTAAACACCCATGAGCCACTCAAAAATTACCATTTTACCCTTCCCATCGGTGATGGAATGTTACAATTCTATAATGCCACTGAATTGTTCTTGGGAACAAAATATCCAACTTCACAAAGTTGTTTTAATAGACTATCAGATATAAAGCAATCTTTATCATAGTGGATGTTTGAATCTAATGAGATTATTCAGACTATGGCAGAGTGGATGATGGATAAGTTGAATTCTTATTGGTATAAGGTTAGAGATATTGTTGCAGTCTTAAGTGTGTTAAACCTGAGATACAAGATAGATGGGGTTGAATATATTTATAGTGCATCATACGGTGATCAAGCACAAGAGCATATAGATATCATTAAATATTGTATCAATTATTTAGTGATTATCAACTCAAATTGGAGAAAACTCAAATTGTAGGTCTTAGTAGTACAGGCAGTTCAGTTTCATCTGCTAACCTAAGATTGACACATTCTTTTAAAAGTTTTTTGAAAGAGAAAAAGACACAAATTTCTTATAATATGATGGATTTAAATAAATATTTAACTGAACATTACGTGCTAGAAACTAAAGGTGAGCAGTTCAATATATTGTCATGGTGAAAGCAATTTATAAATGCTTTTTTGATCATGCAAGTGATCGCACAAGACTTATTGACTATTCTAGCATCCACCGTTGCTTCGGAGTCAACCTTTAGTAATAATGGTTGGTTATTTTTCCTCATCATGCTCAACTTCATCCTGATATTATGGAAGCCCTTATATGTGCCCAAAGTTGGTTAAATGATGATGATATTAATGGTAAATTTTTTTCTTTTTAATATATCAATGTTATCTATTTTTTATATTAGCTTAACTATTATTTTGTTTTTAATTTATTGTTAATAGAGGTATTAATGCGGAGGAGGTGAATATTAATCGACCAATTGCAAATTAGTTTGATCAAATATATGAAGATGAAGGCATATTTAATTGTTGATTAAATATTATCATGTTCTAAATATTATTTTAATTTTAATATTATATTACTAAATATAATGTTTGTAGATGATTTGATCTAAACTGTTAACGATCCTAGTAACAAGTACAACGATTAGTTGCTCTCTCATTATAGTCTCTAGTATTTAGTGTCCAAGCTTCATCTATCTGTCATGACGTCATCATATTATCTTAATTTATAAAATGTATTTTAGTTTTAATAAAATAATAGTTATTTTCAATATAAGAGATGTATCAATATATGTTTTTATAACTTAATTAGTTAATTACTTTTATATTCTTTTGAAATTGATATGTTAGGATTAAAAATAATTTAAGAATTCAATAAAAACATATATTTATATGTTTATAACTTATTTAATAAATATAATAATTTATAAAAACGTATCAAATTATTAACAATATCTATAAAACGTATTCTTAGTTTTAATAAAATAATAGTTATTTTCAATAAAATAGCTATATCAATATATTTTTTAAAACTCAATTACAATTACTTTTATATTCTTTTGACATTGATATATTAGTAGTGGAAAAGTGATTGATTGATTTTAAGACTTATATGAATACTTATATGCATAATAATGTGATTGATTCATTTTAAGATTTATATAAATACATATATGCATAATGTGTATATTATGTAAATATGAAATGTAAAATATAAAAGTTTAAAATCGTTAATAATAATTATGATATTAATTTATTTTAATATGTGTAGTAAAAATATATATTTTATAATGATTATTTAATAATATATATAATATAAAAGGACAATATTATTACAATAATTTAAACTTTGTACTCTTCTACATGCGAATGTGAATATAAAAAAAGTTTTATACTTTCTTTTGTTGTGGAGATACAATAATATTTATAAAAGTAAAAAAATCATTAAATCACTAATAACTAAAATTTACATGTATAATAATTATTTAAAGTATATAATTTATAACAATAACATCAATAAATTTTTTTACATTTACATTATAATTAAATGTTATAATAAAAATATAAAATTGAAATCAAAATTCATTTGTTTGTAGGGAATAATTATAACAATATTATCATAACTATATATTTTTAATAAATATAATATTTTAAAATAAATATATATTAAAATGTGGTTAAAAATTTAAAAATTATTAAAATTAGTAAAATTTTCGAGTCGTCCCAAGCTCGATGGACTGCCCGTGACTCGATTGGGCAAGCCCATAGGTCAGGCCACTCTCGCCCACCGACGGGCCTCAGGCTACTCGTGGCTAGCTCGAGTTAGGCCACAAGCCTAGCCACTCTAGCCCACATGAGCTACCTTCTTCTTTGACCAGGCTCGGTCAGGCCACTGGTGGCCCGAGCCCAACCTAACTCATTGGCATGCCTACATACTCCACAATATTTGGTCCTATCTTGTAATTGACTGCGTTCCATACTCCTTAAGATTCAATTCTATCTTTCTGACAAGGATTCTTACCAAGTAAAGTTGATGGCATTAGCTAACTTTCCAATTTATAACTTTAAGTGTACATTTGAAGTTTCTAACTAAATATCCGTATCATATGATCTCCCAAATCTCTCAAAAGTTGCATTAGTTAGTTTTTCAAATGGCTAACTCCCAAGAATATTATAGAATAATTTTTTTGTCTATAATTTACATTAGTTATATGTCTCCTCCTTCTCTGTAATTGCTCCTTTTCACCTGTTCTTTTTAATTTAAAAACATATTTTTTCTTCCCTTTATAGTTAACCTAATATTTTATGACTGATCCTAACTTACTTTGGCCTTCTTTAACTACCAAAATTCACCTTAACACCCTTTTACTCATCTATTTCACCATATTAGTTAATCATGACTAATGATTTGCGTCATTTCCTTCTTCTTATTCATCCTCTCACACACATTAACTCCAAATTCCTTGTCACGCTCAAATATCCTCTCCTCTCCTCTAGTTGCCATTGATTTCTGTCCCTTACTTTAGTTTCAACCCTTAATCCCTTCTCCAAACTTTTCTCCTCCTTTAGGCATTTTCCCTTCTCTTAAGACAATTTAAAGTTTGAGCTTTTCTTTGCCTCTTCCACATTTTATACATCTATCTCCCTCAAATCAAAACCTTCATCTACTCCCATTTTTAGCAAGTAATATGCCATTTTAGAAATAAGTGGTAAGTGATTCCTTAACATTCCAAAAATTAAGGTTTATTCCTTTAGGTTTAGAATATGGCACACATATTGTCATTCCATTTGTGGCAATTTTATAAGAAGGTTCTAAGAAATGGTCTGAATCCTTAATGAGGTTTTATGTTGAGAAAAGACCTATTTATTTTCAGTCTAATATTGGGCTACATCAAATTTGAAAAAGCTAGGATTGAAAAGTCATTTGATCAATAAAGATGAAGTGTTCATCTTTAGTTTCTATAGATAAGAAAGTGTAGACAACATTTTAGAGGTTAAGCTATGGCTTATAAACGGAAATTCTATTCACGCTCCAATAATAGAGGCCAAGATTATAAGTGGTTAAAACTATAATGAAGAACATTTATAAGTGACTTTTTGTTATGTGATTCTAGATTACTAATTTATAAAAGGATTATGGCACTCAGTAATAACCTTTTAAATTAGCCAATATGGACACTAAAAAGAATTATGAATGTAAGGATATGTTTAGAGGTCTTTATTAAGAAAAGATTGCTAAATAATGTTACAATAATCAAACTAGATAATGAATGGAAACTAATAAAGTTAGTTATGAACCTTACCTTCCAATAGAGACCCTCTAAGGGTGATAAAGCCAAATTTTGGATGCTAACTTGGATAAATTTGAAAGTAGAGAACACAATGATCTTTAAGGAATTAAGATCCAGATAAACCATCAGGAGTTATGGTGGCATTAACAGGTAGGACTACTCTTTAAGGTCAATTAAAAAAGTTGGTAATGACCAGAGAAAATACTAATGCCAAACTTATTTAGGAAGTGGAAGAAGGGGAATTTTCACCTTCTAAAAACAAGATGCTTACTAGCACTCAATTAATATTGATATTTGAGGGTAAGTGGAAGGGAACAAAATGCTAAAGGATTCCTTTTAAGGAAATATCTTGAGTAATCAATGTCATAAAAAATTATTTCACCAAGAATTGAGCACATACTTAGGATGGATAAAACCTTATCAACATTAAAGAAAAATCTAACTTAAATCTCGTTTTCTCCTCCACTATGATCATCATTGCTTGGAATTTAAGGAGACTAAATAGCCCTAAAAAGAAGCAAGTGTTGTATGCTTATTTGTTGCTTGAAAACCAAATTTTGTTAGTATTTTAGACTAATATAAGGCTCATTACCTCCAATATGGGTTATGGTTTATTGATAAAATATGGAAACCCATTATTAATCATAACAATCAGTATAATGGTCTAATTATGACATCTTTTGAATGGAACCATATTTAATTACACCAAAATAGTTAATTTAACCAATCCATTCGTTGTTAAGTCACCTTACTTAGTAGTAAGATTAGAATTGATATAAAAGTCGTATACATTGCTAATCTTGAATCTCATAAGAAAATTTTTTTGAAATACTTGGTGGCTCTATAAACTAGGAGCTCAACTCCTTGGTTGATTCTTAGGGACTTCAATTACACTTTATCCTCAAAAGGTGAAGGGGAAAAAGACAAGTATGAAGCACATATATGGACTTATTAAACTATTTAACATAGATAGGGGCCTATAACTTCAGTTTTAATGGAATTTTCTTTACTTGTAATAACGGTTAGAATAGGGAATGGTTTATTAGAAAGAAACTAGATACAACATTCATGAATTCAAGTTGTCTTTCTACCTTTACCAACAGTTATGCATATTTCAATGATCTCCTTTATTCTGATCACTCTCCTATAGTGGTTTTTCCAAATGGCATCATAGTTAAAAAGAATGCTCCATTGAAATTTAATAATTATTTAATTAATACCTTAGGATTTAAAGAAGTAATTGTAATATGTTTTAATATACCTGCACATTCTTTTCTTTTTTTATAATTGACATGAGATTCCCCTTTTCATTGTCACTTTCATGCACTTAACTATCTCCTTTACACTTATTAACTTGTATCCCATTCCCAGAAATCACATTAAATCACAAAAATACTCTATTAATCATAAATTAGGTAGCAAATACTTGTTTTTCTTTTAAGCTCAAGGTTTTTTTAAAGAAAGGGATACTAAAGAAAAAAGCTAAAATTTTATATAAAGCTCAAAAGGGTTCACTAATAGAATAATATATATAAAAAGGTAGGCTATTTGGCTCAAACATAAATCCTAAATGTCTTTATTATCTTCATGGTTATACAAATCTTACATGTAATCTTAAAAGGATGAAATTCAAGTTCTAGAAATTCAAAATTAAAGAAGGCACCTGCATTCAAGACAAATAATATTACATGAAGGGCTTAAATTCTTATAGGATAACTTAAATCAAATAAGAGTATCTTCACTTTACAACTTCAATTTCCTAGGATTCATAAAGTCAAAATTTGTATATCAGTTCACTTACTTATATCATCCATAAAAAATTTTCATAATCAATCTCAACTAGAATCATGCATAAAATCATATAATCAATCTAAGGCTATTAATTAAAACCTAACAACACAACCTAAAAATAAACTAAACAAAAAACAATTTTAAAACAAATCATGCAATTAATCAATTAATAAACCATCCCATTCAGAATAATATTGTCATCAATATTATACACCAAAAATCACCTCATTCAGAATAATATTGTCCTCAATCTTATGCAGTAAAAATAAGGAAATAATAATATACAAAAGCTCCCTTAAAATATGCCCAATTGAAAAGGAAATTCTTATCTTGACGTACTTAACTAAACTCTAACCACACACAACATAAACATATGTTGTTGCACATAAATAATAATACCAGATATGCATTCAAATTTCCAACTTCTCAATTCAAAAAACAATAAATAAAAGATAAAAGTTAGTCAAAATAATACATAAAGCATCTTAAAATTATATATATGTACATGTGTAGGTATAAAGTCATTAAGGTAGTGGCAAAAAAGCCTAAGATTAGCTATTATAAATCTTTAGAATGAAATCGGTGCCAGAAAATCTTCACAATCGGCATTGATCTTATTTTTTAATTATAGAATGTTTCCTCACTTATGATATCAACGTAGGATACACTTCATAAATAACGTCAAATTTTGTTTTGCTTCTAGACAATCTATGCACTATTTTAGGACTGGTGTTAATCCTTCTATAACTGGTGTTAATTATGCCCTATAATACCCAATTCATGCTTAAACTCAAATTTTCATCTTCTTTCTAATATATTTCCTCCTTTATGACCTTTAAATCATGAATTACGATATGTATGCTTGTTTTAAAATAAAAATACAAAAAATTTAACCTAACAATTCAAACTAAAACTTAACAAAAGACTATATCAATTATCACAAAGAACATAAGAAAATATCATAAATTTTAACCTTTCACACTTAAATATGGCATTACCTATAATAACTAACAAATAGGATATTAAACCAATAAGATAGAGAATTGAAGGTCAAGAGTGGTCCTAAAATTACATGTAAGTATAATGAGGTATAACACGAACTACTCATTAAGAGAAATTCAACTGAACGTTAGTCAATGGTAAAAATAACAAGAAATAAGAATTTAAGGTTAGAATGTTAGGTTACCTCCAGAAAGATGCTTCTTAATAAGTTTTGTAATTAGAATTAACCTCCAAATGGAGACTAGTCATTAGAAGAGATTGTGTAAATGTCACTTATATTATCACTCTTGAAGTAATGCTTCAATTATTGACCATTGACTATAAATCCCTCCTTTTATGCCTTCAATTTTAATGGCACTATAAGGTTGCACCTTTATTACAACAAATGGTCCAAAAAATTAAGACTTCAGTTTCCATAGGAATAATATTGGAGCTGGTCTATGCAATTGTCATCCTATGCTCTTTTAAAACCCTAAGCGACTTGTTTTCTTACTTAGAACTCAAAGAAGAAGAAATAATAACATGATACATATTATTTCTAGATATGCATGACATAAATAAGGAGGCAAATTTTTTAATTTAATTACAAGTATGTTTTGTATAGAAGGGAAAGGCTTAGGCTTTCCTTCCCTTAAATCATCACGAGCTTGAAAAACTTATGAGTTATAACTCTCCCCTATTAGCCTCAAATCACACTGTATATTGTTAGAATCCTCCTAGTTATTGTCCATTTCTAAACCTAAACATGCTTCAAAAGGTTAATCATAAGCAAATTTTAGCAAGCTCTCATGCATAAGGGAGTTAATGATATCAATTTTGCGACATGTATTGTCAAAGACAAAACCTCTTAAGGCCTTAAATAAATGAACTTTTCCTCATTGTCCCCCACCTGTAATATCAAATTTCCTTTAACTACAATAGTTATCACCCCCTAATAGCCAAAAATGGCTTCCCTAAGATGATACCTAATATCATACGTTATGCCCATTATTAAGAAGTCTGTTAGACAGATAAATTGTCCTACTTTAATAAATATGTCTTCTACTGCCCCAACTGATCCATTAATTAAAATAATATTGTATTTGGTTTTAGTTCTCTGATTTCAAGCCTCCTATAAAGAGATAAAGGCATTAAATTAATATTAAGTTGCATAAACAATCATAATAATCTAAAGCACCAAAATATAACTGAATCACAAAACTTTTTAGATATTTTAACTTTAAAGGCAACTTGTTTTGTAATATTGTATTAAAGTCCTCAATTAAAGATAACATTACATACTCTTAAAGTTTGATTTTTTTAGAGACCGTCTCCTTCAAAAGCTTTGCATAAGATGGCATTTGATCTTATACTTCAGTCATAGGGATGTTTATATGAAAATTGTTGAAAATCTTCAAGCAATTTATGAAGTTATGCTCATCTTTTTCTTCTTCAATCTTTTAGGGTATGGGATGGGTGACACATAAGGTTTTACAAAAGTTCTAGTTGTCTCTTGAAGATCAGTGTTGGATGTAAGTGAGACTGGTGCTGATCTTTCTATCCAATTTATTGCCTAACTATATACTGACATTGTGCTAAACGAGTGTAAGATCAATGTAAATTTTGTTTTATCTTAATTTTCTTCCAAATCCAGACCAATACCAAACCATATGTAGGTGAAGCTGATGTAGATTTTGTTCTGCTCTCTCTATATTGTTTCCGCTTACTTAGGTTTTCTCAATAGTTACACTTCCTTCTTTCTATTAGTGTCAATGCTAAGTGTTTTTTCACTCCTTAAGTTGATAGCATACATTTAATCTATGGGATCCACCTTATTACTACTTGAAGTTTGTTTGTGATCTCTTTTTCCTTTTGCCTTGGCCAATTGGGTAACTTGCATCTCCAAATTGCATATAAACCTAATGTTTAATTGCATTGTATTTTTTATTTTTCCCACAAATTAATAAACTCTTTAAACATCTCTACTACAATAGTTCCCTATGAAGATAATGACTATAGAAAATGGGGTATTTATTAAAACCTATACAGTAATGTAGGTTTTCCTACTCTAGCTCTTTTTTGTTCTATAAAAGATTTAAATGATTCCTCCACCTCAAATTGTATGCATAGGAAAAACGGACATTCACTTCTTGCTTTCCTCTAAAGAAATCGTGTAATTTGTCTCTTTATAATAGCCTAAGGTTGGCTTTATGTTCAAACATACATAAGAAGGATGCCCATAGATGCCACATTAGTCATGAATCGATTCATAAGCACCTTCAATTGGCTACTTTGAAACTACTTGAACTTTGAAAATGATTGATTTTGGTTTTCCTTTTACCACTTTGGTTGTCAAATTTCTTACCAAAGTTTATTTGATCCCTTTCACCTCTTCAACAGTTTTTATTTAAATTGTACCCTAGATAGTAGTTTCAAACAAGGTTTGACATGTTAGGTTAAGGTCATCACAGAAGATTACATAACCAACTATAATAAGTACGGTGATGTAGGCACTATCTAAGCATAAATTTTTATCTTCCTAAGCTTTATGAAATGCTTCTCCCTTGTTTAATGTAAAAGATTAAATATGCCTCCTTAATTCATTGGTCTTACATAGAGCAAAAAAATCTCATCATGAATGCATCTTAAACTTGATTATATTCCTCAAAAGAGTCCATATCCATTGATAGCAATTAAGTTCTCACTCGTTGTTTCATGTAATATGATTGTTTCATGTAATATGGAAAGCATCTCATTTGAAACTCATCTTATATAAGGCCATTTAATGGAAGTATTTAGATCATCGAATAAACCTTATTGATGGATATGATCATGTATTTTCTAGGTGACTCGTTAAAGGTCAGGATTAAAGGAAGATATAATTGTTATAACCCACAGTTATTCTCCCTTTGACTTAATATAATGTATAAGTAGCTAACATTGATCACAAAAAATTGGATGTACCCCACACTTATCCTTTATGGCTGTTATTGTTTTATACCAAAAATCATATCATCATTATGTTCAATCAGCTTTTCTTTCCTTTTTTGCTCTATTCTTATTATTATTGTGTTCAATTTTAGAGTCCAAATGAATTAAGGGATCCAAAATGTCACTTTCGGATATCCTATCTCATAAAATAGTAAAACTAGTTCTTAAAAAATGATGCCAAAAACTTAATATACTTTAAATCTACAAATACACCTCCAATCATATATAGATAGCTAAATAAAACTAGAGTGATTCTAGTATACCAATCTACAAAGATCTAATCACTAAAGTTATTAGTCTTAGTGAAACAAGAAAATTAAAAAGAATAAGGAGTTGATTTAACAAATGTAATTACTAAACTAAAGAAAACAACAAAAATAAGTAAGATAAATGATCAATAAGACAAACATTAGAGTTTCGAGGTTTGCTTATGAGAAATTTCAATTATCAAACAAGTTTGATTATCTTGGTTGAAGTAACAATTAACCGAAAATATATATAGGCCCTTCAAAAAAGCACATAGGTATCTCTAATTAGATTCCTATCATTTGTACACGTATAATTTAACCTAATCAAAATCACTAAGCATAGTTAATCTACTTAGCTATCACTAAAGATTAGGATACCATTGCTTTCTATAATTAAAGTGTTTATTCTCCTAGTGCTTAGATCATACTTTACCTTTTAGTCCTTCCTACAATCCTTATAATTGAATTAATGGTGTTCAGGTATAAACTTAAAATTTATGATTGAATTAATGGTGTTTAAGTATAAACTTAAAATTAAGGAAAAGAAAATAAATTCAACTAACTAATAATCAAATCATATATTGATAACTAAAAAATCTATATATGCTATACCCCTAAACCTAACTAAGATTTCTAGTTATTAAACATGATACAAACTAACAAAAAAGAAAAAAAATATCAACATAAAGAAAAGCATAAAACAAAGAATTGATAGAAGTTGTTACTAGTGTTCTTCAATCTTGCTCCAAATCTTCCTTCAATACTAAGAAAGAATGAAAAATCATGAAACTCTCCAAGAATCTCCCTCGGGATCTGCTAGAAGTCCCCTAAGTTAATTCATCGTACACTTGATTCTACTCCTCAAAAGAGTCCATATCCATTGATAGCAACTAAGTTCTCACTCGCTCTTTCATGTAATATGGAAAGCATCTCATTTGCAACTCATCTTATATAAGGCCATTTAGTGGAAGTATTTGGATCATCAAATAAACCTTATTGATGGATATGATCATGCATTTTCTAGGTGACTTGTTAAAGGTTAGGATTAAAGGAAGCTATAATTGTTACAACCCACAGTTATTCTCCCTTTGACTTAGTCTAATGTTTAAGGAGCTAGCATTTATCACAAAAAATTAGATGTACCCCACACTTATCCTTTATGGCTGTTATTGTTCTATACCAAAAATCATATCAATAATAACAAGAATAGAGCAAAAACGAAAGAAGAGTTGATTTAATATACTTTAAATCTACAAATACACAGAACCAATCATAGGTAGCTAAATAAAACTAGAGTGATTCTAGTATAGCAATCTACAAAGAACTAATCACTAAAGTTATTCTTCCTAGTGAAATAAGAAAATTAAAAGGAATAAGGAGTTGATTTAATAAATGTAATTACTAAACTAAAGAAAATAACAAAATTAAGTAAGAGAAACGATCAATAAGACAAACATGAGAGTTTCGAGGTTTGCTTATGTGAAATTCCAATTATCAAGCAAGATTGATTATCTTGGTTGAAGTAACAATTAACCAAAAATATATCTAGGCCCTTTAAAAAGGCACATAAGTATATCTAATTAGATTCCTATCATTTGTACATGCGTAATTTAACCTAATCAAAATCATTAAGCATAGTTAATCTACTTGGCTATCACTAAAGATTAGGATACCATTGTTCTCTATAATTAAAGTGTTTATTCTTCTAATGCTCAGATCATACTTTACCTTTAATCCTTCCTACAATCCCTATGATTGAATTAATGGTGTTTAAGTATAAACTTAAAAATTAAGGAAAAGAAAACAAATTCAACTAACTAATAATCAAATCATATATTGATAACTGAAAAATCTATATATGCTATACCCCTATTCCTAACTAAGGTTTCTAGTTGTTAAACATGATAGAAACTAACAACAAAGAAACAAATATCAACATAAAGAAAAGCGTAGAACAAAGAATTAATAGAAGTTGTTACTAGTCTTCTTCAATCTTGCTCCAAATCTTCCTTCAATACCAAAAAAGAATGAAAAATCATGAAACTCTCCAAGAATCTCCCTCAGGATCGGCTAGAAGTCCCCTAAGTTAATTCTAATACTAATATTTATAGTTAGGGTTATAAAAATAGAGTTCTAGATGACTTGAACTTAAAGAAATACAATTTCTCATAAATTAGGTTTGAGAACTGGATACTGATACCTTTCAAAACTGATGTCAGTCTTATTTTACTTATCTTTTTCATAACTTTAAAGATGAGTCCAGCGTTAGACTTAAATCAATTCTATGTTAGTTTTGTACTATATCTCAGCTCATAGACTTAAGCGAAAGGTAGGCACACTAATTATGCTCTATTCCTCAAACTTCTTCACTTTTCAATATCTTTGAGCTAGAATTTGCTTCTTAAATCTTCTGCAAAGTTATTTTCAATCGACTTAGTTTTTCAATGACTTTAAAATCACTTCGGTTAGACAACTGTGACAAAAGTTACACTAAGCCTTATGTTTAATCCTTAAATTCTTAACATTCAAAAATGAACTACACATAAAATATAATAAAATTCATATAAAAACACGGTGTAAGGATACCAACTACTAAGTAAATTACCCGAATAATATATATAATATCAATCTATGAAATAAAACATACACTTCTTTAAAAATATAAGACAAATTTAATTTATTCTTAATAATGAGACTAAGCTTGCAGAAAGTTTCTAAATTCCATGGCTTGAAGGCTATCCTCAAAATTGGCCTTTAGTTGAAAATTGAAGTATGAGTTGAAGCCAAGATAAGCTTATATAAATTAAGTCTGGGTATGTTTTGATTCAGTTATAGCCTTGATGTTGTTTTGTATTCTTGGATCTTTTACAAGCCTTTCGGAGAGAGTACGTAAATTTCAAGCTAGAATCCACTATTTATAAATTTTTAAAAGTACCTGAAGACATGTTAAAAAGACTTAAAGAATTTTTTGACAGACATTTAGACTAATTGTAATTAACACTTTTATTTACTGTCTTGAATTGATACATATTCTCTCAATTAATATTTCCGCAAACAATTATAAATTAAGAAGGCAGTAGTTGTTGGAGACTTGACCATTGCAACGACCATGTATGGGTTCAACAAAGTTGCATGAGAACCTGTGGGGTAAAGAAGCGAATAAAATACATAAATAACAATTAAGTATGGATCGTCAAGGGTAGAGAACATCACAGAATCATGATGAAGATGTTTGGTGAACAGGGACAGATGGGTTTGTGGTTTGCTTTCCCTACAGATATCATAATTAAAATTTTAAAAAAATCCAGACAGCGTGTAAGTGGGTACACAAAACACGTACTAGTGTACTTATTTGAACGACTGTCCACATTTACGTTAACAATAGCATAACTATTATTAGTGCATCAACGTGCTGTTAGACAGTTGGAGGCCATTACTTGGTTTCTATATCCTTAATTAGAAGAAACGTCAATTTAAGAACATATGCTTAATCTAAATATATACTTCAAATATAATTGGAGCGAGCTTGTTTACCTTAACAATTGATTGAGTATATTCTTCACATTAATTTCATTTGGTTGAATATTTTTTTTATAAATTTTATTTCTTTTAATTTCTTGGGTCCAGCATGGATTCCTCCTTTAATTGATTTAAAAATATAAAATTAATTGAGCTCACAGCTTAAAATGTTATTAAAATAGTTAGATAAGTAACTTGTTTGCTGCCTACAACATCCTCATCTATCTATAGAGAAGAGGAGTGAATGTATAGATGCCCCTGTGCTGTTAGGAGACAACTCATCACCACCTTGCTTCTGAGTTTAATTATTCCTTCCTTCCAATTCAGAATAATGCACAAGTATAAATATAATTTGCTCTACTTTAAGAAAGATGTACTCATCAATAAGAAAAACAAACAGTACACCATACCCTCCTTGAATTATTGCTTAATTAATTGACATCAATCTTCAATGGTAACATTTTTACTATGTAAACATGGAAAGTATGTAAATGAGTTTTGGTATGGTCGAGCCGGTCGTGTTGGGCCCGAGCCCATTCGTAATGATCCACAGGTCGACCAGTCCAATCTTCAAAGACCAATCTTATACTTATTGGCTATTCTAAGCCCAGGACCATTTCGCATTCTCCTTAGCCCATTCGGAGGTAAGAGACTCCCATGCAAACGTAAAGACTTAAACCTAGTTGTTGGCTCCTATATAAGGTATATC
>JANQBM010000007.1:19122717-19136523 GCA_025594535.1 Erythroxylum domingense | reverse complement strand
AGAATTCTCGTGTCCAACAGTTGATTCCATGGATCCAAACGGCAACGTGCAGCCTCGTCAGAATCCGGCTGAACCAAGTTTCCTGTTATTAATCACGCATATAATAGTGAATACCATAAAATTGTTTATATGGGAGAGGATGAGCAGGGGGGGGACTTTTTCAATATATTCCTCTTATCGTAGTATTTTAATTAAATGAACTAAAGCATTTGAGCATGCCTAATTTTTGTTAAATAAATAAACATTTTAAAGCAGAAAAGAGGAGGCGAATTTCGTGATGGGTTTCTGTCTGTGAAAAGTATGGTTTTGTTAACGTTAGAAAGAAGAAACAATGGTGCGAGGTTGGTGAAAATGTTACAGTGGGGCTTAATTACTTGAAAGCCTAAAACAACTTTCATAAAGCAAAAGCAAAAGCAAAAGCGACTTAGAAAGCAACCGTACATATTATTTACAAACACGAAACATGCAGCAACAAGTTAAAAAAAAAACTGAAAAAGAGACGACACCAAATGCCCTCTATGATGATTGACTGGCCACCCCTTCCTTTATCGTCAAAGAAAAGACACCGCCAACGTTCTAATTTCGACAATATTCCTCTGCTGATCATAAATTTCTCAGGCCTTAACACAATTTCCGTTGAAAAATTTTTGCAAAAAGGAACTCATGAAATTGCGCATTAAAATTGATGAAGTTATATTACAAGGTACGTATAACCGCAATTATTTAAAAACAACGTCCAATACAATGAAATGGAAGGAAAGGAATGATCGTAACCATGCTCATCAATGCTATGCCTATCAACAAACCTTCATTCATTATTTATAGATTCCATATTATAACTTGATGCTGAAAACGATTACGTCATGTGGCAGCTGGAAGAACGATGACGTTAATACGTTAATGATAATCATTCGGGCACTTCATCAACTATGTACTTTCAAGCATCACGCAGCAATTGCATTCGACTTTGTACCCTTAGCTGCTCGTAGAACCTTTTAATGAACTCCTCAGCTTCATCGTCAACTTGGCGTCGACAAGTTCCAGTACCAACGTTATCATTCTCTTCAATATCATCTTCTGAAGAATAATTTGACACCCTTACAGCGAAAGGAGATAGAAGAGGGCTACGCTTCTCTCCCGGAGCCAAATCAGAAGCATCAAAGCAAAAGTTGAACACGTAAGGCTCGGGTGTCTTTGGAACTATCATGACCGCCTTATTTGGACCAGTATTAGAATAATAACCCTCTTCTTCTTCCTCCTCTTCTTCGACCACTTGAGGTAGGTTGACGCAAGGGAAATAATGATGAACCTTGCGCTTACCAGCTGGGACGTGGAAAAAAACAGGGTTCGGACTGTTGCTGCACGAGAACTCGTACTCCTGTATGCCGAAGCCACCACGTGCCATACTACTACTCCTGCTGCTGTAGTTGTTTTCATGATGAAGATGATGGGATATGAGATTACTCAAAGACTTCCTTAGCAGCTTCCCTCTCTTCATCATGAGATTTAAGTCCATTATCAACTTTCTCTTAGACATCAACCCTTTCCTCATCATCAGCAATGTCACTCTCACAAAATTCCACAGCCTCTTCCCTACCATGGAACTCACCCTGGAATAATGCACCTGATGATCCATTTCTAGCTACCTACAAAATAACCCCTCACACAAACTTAACAAAATAGTACACGGCAATATGGATGAATTAGTGTAGCTAGATATATCAAGTAATTGATATACATATATCTAGGGGATGAACATTAATGGTTGGGTTTTCTTGTTTCTGCGAGGTTTGTGAGACCTCACAGAAGAAAGAAAACCCTTATGAAAGAAAAGGAAGAATGCCAGGGCATTTATAGGAAGCATAAGCACTTACGGTAAGAAGCTATGGCTTTAGGTCTACTTTTTCTTTGTCATTTTTAATTAATTAAGTAGTGCTTAAATAAATTTTGATTCACGATATTCCAAAATGGGGACCCAATAGCCGCTCCCCCGGCGGCTTTTTCTCTTCTTTTTTTTAATTTTTAAAGAGGTCAATTTAGAAAAAAAACGACCATCAATTGGTCAAGTATTCAACCTATAATCAAAAGGTTCAGTATCAATAGAGTTAACACAAGTGAGATTACAAATTAGCAAATATATACCATTCTAATTTAGTGAGTTTACATATTTATATATATATATATACGGCTTTTTGTAATGGAGGTACTTATAACCAATTTTTATGCATATTGAAAATAACTATTGAGTAAACTTTTAATTATAAATAATGTGTAAATAAATTAATAATTTAAAATTAAGCCATAAATTTAACACAAGTCATTTAACCCTTTTGCAACTTTGCACAAAGTTTTGGGAGTTTGAAAGGCTAATTTCCTCACCAAGTTGATCAAAGTTTATTTTCACTTCATCTTGCTTCGCCGGTTTGAGTTGCGTAGATATCTGCCTAAAACTTGGTAATGAAAGGATTTAGTCTTCTTGCGTAAAAGTTAATCTCAAGTTTCATGCCAGATGGCTAGCTCCTGACAAGTATCATCACTAAATTAATAAATATGATAGATGCTTATGTTGATGGGGCTAAAGATGGAAGCTTCTCCTTAATTAAGTAGCTTATCCCAAGGTATAAACTCTTAATTTCAACACATAATACAAGAATCTTGTGGCAGCCTGTCGTACCACTAATCTCTGATTTTATATTGGATTTGCATTTCACATGCTATTTTTAAGTCATTATATCTACGCGTCTGTGTTTTCATCTTATAGGCACGTTCACACGTAATTTCAATCAAGTGAAAATAGCCATTTTATTTGTTATAAATCTGAGGGATAAAATAAAATCAACGAGGATGACTTTGTATATGGTGAGAAAGTCGACATTCTCATAACCCCCCAAATATATGCGTTCAGCATGCAATTGAATCTTTGAATTCAATTTAATTAGTACAGTTCTGTGTATAGTTTGGATTTTTTGCTGCATTGAGAACCAGTAGTAAGTACACAGTTTCTAGGACATCATACTAATAAGGATTCTCACATATGTCATGATTTGTCGTTTTTGACCACTTTGTATATATGATTAGTTTCAGCTCACAACCTTTTGCTTTACTATTGACAATATATCAAATTATAATTAGCAAGTGGTTATATATACCTTATAACTTTGCCTCCTCAACGTCCAAGTTTGTAGCGACTCGACTTCAGCCACCTACCCTTATCATGAAAAGGCTTTCTTAACATTAGAACGAAGTAATAAAAGGTTGTCAGAGTACTTTGTGCAGCAGAATGGGTATCCAGTTAGTGCATTTGCTTTTTTATAGAAATATTTCCTATAAGATTTTTTTCCTTTTAATTTTAAGATTTTCCATTCACTAAGATCAGGCAAAGATTTCTTGTGATTGATCTATTCCTTATTAATTATGTTAATAATTATTGAGAAAAGACTTAGTCAATGTAGAATCTTTTGTACAGTGTTGTGACCCTCACGATTCTGATGAATGTGCCAAGTTCAGGTAAAAGAAAAGCCAAGATTGTCAACAATTAATTACTATTCCTGTCGCATTCTACAGCATTAATAGCAACAAGAACAGGCATGAAGACCCGGGGGTTGCCCTTATACTCAATTTAATTTGAATTCCATATATGTTAAGTCTCTGTGACATTTACTTTCGTGACAAGATATTGATGACATCATCTATATAAATAAAATTCCAAAGTTGAACCCTAACTTGACCTCTACGATGTAATCAACTGATTGACGGAGAAGGTTGACAAAATGTTTTTTCCTTTGAAATTGTTTACTAGAAAAACTCTCCTGATCTTGCTCCTAATTTAATGGAAGTTAGGGAGTATAATCGGATTCCAACTGCATCTTCTATAAATGAAAGATACGTCCCTCCTTAAAAAAAAGAGGGTTTTCCTTTTTCCTATAGCGCCTCCATGCATTAATCTTAGAAATGGTCGGTAGGAAGTCAAGGCCCATATTCTCAATTGGTAAGGATTTGGTGTAGAGGTTGAAGTCAATAGACCACAATACAATTTAAGGGGTAACATTATAGTTGAAAACCGTACTCGTATTATTCCCTCACCCCAAGTGAGATTACAAGTTAATATGGAAACCATAAAAAAAATTGTTCAGGAATTGTACAAGCCTAGTTTAAGATTCCTTGACCGTCCAAAATTCCACAAACCTTATCCGAAATAGATTGATTATGAGAATCTATATCCTCGTGGTTATAGAATTCTTGATTTGAACTTATTTTTTGGTAAATATGGCCAATCTACTGTTGAGCATATTACTAGATTTACTATATAATGTGGAGAATTAAACAATTACAAAAATTTCAATAATTTTAAGCTTAGGTTGTTCCCAAATTCAATAACAAATACTACCTTCTTTTGGCATGCCCTATTGCCCTAGGAATTCTATCATTTCCTGGGCTATAATGGAAAAATTATTTCGTACTTAGTTTTTCATATTGAACACAAAGTTAGATAACTAAGTTGTCTAAAGTTACATAGAATAGTGGTGAGAATGCAGACATGTTTATCATACAATTCAAAAAGATGGAAGTAGATGTCAAATTGCACTCCTAAAGACTTAATATATGAAGTTAGCCTAATGAGATTTGGACATTGACTTATGGAAGATATTCCAAACTATGGAATTTCATGATTTCTCTGAACTCGAAGTAAAAGTTTCTAAATATAAAGAGCTTCTAAGGGAAGAAAGACACTAAAAGAAGAATTCTATAGGCATTCATATTATAGAGGCGAATTCTTACGATTTGACAATAGCCAAAGTCAATTTTTACCCCTCTTTAGAGTATAAATCCCTGGAAGGTAAAAGGAAAATGCAATCTCCATCTACTTAAGTTTAATACAACTTTGACACCTCTAAAACAGAGGAGATATTTGATTATTTGTTGCAAGAAAAATCATCACCTTATCACTAGAGTATAGAATTCCTACAAAAGAAGAAATTAGAGGTAGATACTATTGCAAATATCACAACACCTAGAGCAACTTGATAGATTCATGTTGGAGGGTTTAAGAATATACTCCAACACTAAATCAATAAAGAGAATTATATTCTTTGTTAAAGCTACCTAAACTATATTGATACATGAAGCTCCATTATCGCTAGTGGCAACCGTTAATGCTACTGAATTTGATTTATGCCCATCGTTAGAGTATGAGGTATAAATTTCAAGAAAAAATCACCAAGCAAAATTCCCTTAAATCTTTAGGCAAAGTCATGAACCTCGAATTCCAAGGTTTTAGTGCAGACAATATAAATTTATAGTCCCACCAAAAGTGTCTCCTTCTCGGCAATGACAATAAGTAAGACACCTTAAGTATCTATAACACTTAGCTCAAATTCAAAAGTGAAAGCTTTAGCATTAAAGGTCCACTACTAAGATTGAGAAAAGCAAGCCATCATTATTGGAAGAGTTAACTTCACAAAAATCATCCTTTTTGAGAAATGTCTTCTTTGAAGAAAGTACTACAAATCCTAACTATAAAAAGAGACGGGTAGAAGTCATTAATGAAAAATGAGGCAAGATAAAAGAGAAGGCTACATTTAACAAGAAGTCAGCTTGTTTTAAGAGCCAGGATGAGGATTACAATGAATACATTGCGATTAGAAAATTTCTAATTTTGGTACCATGTATAATTTTTTTCGTAAAAATTCTTGCTTCATTTGGTAAATCTTATGAAAAGAAGTGAAATACCCTTATAGGAGAGGAGAATGCAGAGTGTCAATATTGACAATAGGGCCAGTAATTACAAAATAAAGTGTTAAAAAAGCCAACTAATGTTATCACATAACATGTAAAACCTTTATATATTAAGGCTTATATTAGTGGAAGACCAGTTTCACAAGTTTTGGTCAATAATAGGTTAGCATTAAACATTATACTGACTAAAATAATTATAACTAAAGTTGACAGGATGGAGGTAAAATTATACAAAGATTATATAGCTAGTACAAATTAAAAAAACCTTCTTCTTGTAATAAAGGCAAAGGAAATATGAAAATAGAGTTATAAACATTCGTAAAAAAACTATCGTCATGCATACTCTTAGGTTGATGAAGTTTCCTTTTATAGCAAAACCTGACGAGTGAATTTTCATAAAAAGAAATAATAGTAGCTACTGTTGCAGAAGTTAAATATAAAATGTAGCAAATCTTAGAGAATTATGAAGAAATAAGTAAATATGATAACTCAAAAAAAATTTAAACAAATAAGGGATGGTTTTATCCAAAAGTTTAAATTTATTCCTAAAAAGTTTGATAATTTTGAGAGCCAAAACCAAGAATCATCAGAAGAAATGAATCTAGATAATTTAGGAGAATTCCATGAAAACCTATATTTAAAGATAAAACTAGAACAAAATGGGGAAGAAAAAGTTAAAGTGAACAATGTTCCCCTCGGGTGACCAGTGTCTCCTCCCTTGATACGCAGTACCTTTCTACTTTCAGAGGATCTTTTGGTAGGTTCAAGGCTGAGCAGGTATTTTTCCTCCTTAGGAAGCTTCATGGAAGCCTCTGAGAGAGACTCCACTTCTTCAAGAGAACTGCAGGACCATTTCCTATTACTACAAGAGTCGATGGATACCAACAACATGAGAACACTAACCAAACAAAAAACCTAGAATGGAGACAACAAAATATGGAGAAATATTATAGCAGATGAATCTTACCTGGAAAAACTAAATCATTTCTCAACCACCTTGGTGAATGGAATCGTTTCTCCTTTAATTGAGAAGCTACAAGAAGGTGCTAAACACTAGAGTAATACTTTAGTAGTTTTTTTTTCTTAACAAAAGACTAGCATTCCCTTTTATGCAGAATTAAGCTCAAACTAGATGTGGAAGCAAGGTCTTGACAGAATCCTACTAAATGAGGATGACTCTTTCTTGTTTGAATTCATAGATGAAGAGAGCATGTACAAAATTATGGAATCAGGACCCTGGCATAGGAAGACAACCTATGCTCATTCAAAAATGGGTTCTAGGACTGGAATTTCGTAGAACTGGCATTGACACCATTCCATTGTGGATTAACTTTCACAATATTCATCTTAAATACTGGATTTTGATGGTTTAAGTTTCCTAGCTAGTTCGATTGGGAAGCCTATAACTTTTAATTCAGATACTGCTAAACTTGAAAAGGTTTGTTATGTTATAATTTTTATGAAGATTAATCATAAGATGGTTCTACCTAATTCCTTTCCTGTTATGAAATTAAATATGGAAAATGAATTGGTTAAGGCAGAAATACAACTTTTACATAATTGGAAACCTCATATAGGGAAATAAACTTATAGACCTATTGGAAAACTTTTCTCTATAGGAGACTACTTTGAACTTATGGGGATTGTTAATGCTCTGATAACAAACTTTATTTAAGAAATTAACACTGACAAAATCCCTGATATCCATAATGCCTTAACAGTAAAAGATGAAATTCAAAATTCCAATTAGAATAGAATATGAGATAAGGAGTCTGAGGATGAGATTGGTTTTCTTAATTCAAATATTTTTAACAATGAGCTAGAAGAAGCTAGACATCATCAAGAGGAAGATGTGAATTAAGATTAGTTTGAGTAGTTCACTCCAACCTCCAATAAGACAGGGAGGAAAAGAAGGAAACTAAAACAAGGTTAGCAATTTCTCTTCATACTTAGCTTATATTATGCTTTTTTAGAATATTAAAGGTTTTAATGAACCTCATAAGGGTCAAACAGTAAAAGTTCTTTTTTAGAAAAACAATTCAATTTTACTTGGATTTTTGGAAACGAGAACTAAAGCTTAGAAACTTTATAATGTCATGAAATTTTTGGGAAAAGATTAGGAGTTTGGTTTTAATCACACTACTATAATGGTATAATTATCTTTGTTTTCAATAAAAGAAAAGTACAAGTATTTATTCTTAGCTCTCTGTATCATTATATCCATTTGAATTACCAAATTACAAACCCAAGGATTAACTTTGTCACTACTATCATCTATTATGCCAATTTCAAATTTCAGATAGCTAAACTATAGGAATATTTATTCTCTTTCGAAAGCTCTACCCACATGCCTTGGGTGAATGTAGGAGATTTTAACTGTTTATTACACCCTTTTGAAGTTGAAGAAGATAGAGCGCTTTTCAACTCTTAGAAAAGAGCTGGAAAATGTATTAAATAAGTTAGAAGTGACATACCTCAAATTAGTTAAGAACTTCTTCGTATGGAGTAATAAATAGCTTGGAAACAACTTTATCATAAATAAATTTGATAGAATTATGGTCAATAAACATTGGTTGAGACAATTTCCCTCTTCTTTTTCCCATTTTGGACCCTCTATATATTCAGATCATTCAAGCTTGGAAGTTAAAAACTTATTATCTATTTCTAGTTTCAAAACACCTTTCAAGTGCCTCAATTTTCCTGCTAAAAAAAGGTTTTATAGGTACAGAGAGTGAATTTTGGAGTAGTAGAATCAATGGTTGTAAAGCCTTTTCGTTAATGAAAAACTTTAGATTCTCATAACTAGACTTAAAACTTATCACAAGGTTGATCATCATTCAACTCTTGATAGGTTGATAGCTACTAAGAAAGATTTTAAGGAAGCTCAGGAAGATTGTAACCAGTATCCTCTTATCCTTGTTTTGAGAAGTATGGAAGCTAGAGAATTACAACAAAGCTCTCCAGGATCATCACTCATTGCTTATGCAAAATGCGAGGATAGCTTGGCTATATAAGGCTGATTTCAACACCAAGTTTTTCCATAATTCTATTCTTTCCAGGAGCAACACTAAAAAGATTAGTGGTCTCATGAATGCTGACAATCAATGGTGACTGAAAAATCCTATATGGGGGTGATGATTTTTAGATATTTTAAGAACCTGATTGGAGACATAGTAATTCTAATCTTTCCATATTGTAGGATCTGGTGGAATTAATTGGTGCTCCTAACTCTTTGTCTCAAGAGGCTCTATCTAAACTCTAGCAACCATTTACACCACAGGAGATTAAATAAGTGCTTTTAAGTCTCAACCCCATGAAGGCTCTAGGTCTAGATGGTTTTAGTGCTCATTTTTTTCAAACTACTTAGCAGATTACATACACTTTACTTATTGAACTGTGATGAATTTCTAAATTTTGGGAGAATATTGAGGGAGATTAATGGTTCTCGTATTTTTTAAAATCCAAAACAATTTAATGCTATCTCCCTTAATAATTTTTTACCAATATCTAGTTGCAATACTGTCTATAAAGTGACTTCAAAGCTTCTGGTCAATAGATTAAGAGATGCATTGAACCAGTTCATACATGCCACTCAATGAGCCTTCATTCCTAGAAGAACAATATCTGACAACATACTTCTACTTCAGAAACTATTGAAGGAATATTACTCAAATAAATCCACTAAATTTTGTTTTATGAAAATGGTTTTTTCTAAGGCTTTTGATGGACTTCATTGGAAATTTGTCTTGCTAAGCTTGGAATGGTTTGGCTTCCCCAACTTCTTCATTGATTGGATTTACACTTGTATCTCCACTCCCTCATACAACATTTTATCAATGATACACCTACTGAACTTTTTAAGGGATCTAAAAGAATAAAGAAAGGAGATCCCTTTTCTTCATACTTATTTATCATTTGTATAGGATTTCTTGATGGAATTATTTGTCTTAAGGCCTCTAAAAGTGTAGAATTAGATAACATGACAAATGCAAGGAACTTTCTCTCACACATTTATGTTTTGTAGATGATCATTTACTTTTATGTGAAGCGGATTATACCTCAATTTCCATACTGCACCAATCTTTTATGGCTTTTTATAGGATATCTATTTTGTATATCAATTTTTCTAAGAGTAGCTCCTATTTCCATAAAGTTAAGGTATTAAGATTGTTTTTGGATATTGGAGAAGTATAGAAAATTGATTAATTCTTGACAAAACCAAGCACTTTCACAAGCTAGAAAAGTACAGATTATCATTTCTGTATTGAATAACCTGCACACATATTGGAGCTCACACTTACTATTACCTAAGAGAATCATTAAGGACATTGAAAAATGCATTAAAAAATTCCTTTATTCTTACAAGAGTGACAGTTCAAGAGCTTCTAAGATCAAATGGGATCAACTATGTTGGAGAGAGTAAGGGGAGGGACTTGGCTTCACTTCACTATAAACTTTCCAAACAATGCAAGTGGCTAAAAGGTTTTGAAGGCTATTGAAAACAAAGAATCCTTGTAATGCAAATGGATGAATGAATTATACCTTAAAAACTCTAGCTTATGGCAATTATCTGAAAAGAGAGAGTACTCTTGGCCTTTCATTCAATTGTTAAGGAAGATAAAAGTTATGTATCCTTTCATAAAAATCAAGGTAGGGAAAAGTGATAATACCTGGTTATGGTTTGACAATTGGACTTCTTTTAGTCCTATTTTTCTAAAAGATGATGTCTTAAATCTCACTAATAGAATATCTAATCAAGCTAGAGTCAGTTGTGTCGTAGATCACAACTCCTAGAACTACTTAGGAAGAGGGACTAAAAGACTCTAGGACTATTTTCCTAGTTACTTGCCTAATCCATTTTTAAATGGTCAACCTAAATGGTCTATTACTTAATGTCTCAAAACCCTCAGGCCATACGTACCTCTTATTCTTTAGTTTAATATTGTTTGGAAGGGACCTCTGAAGCTTAAGGCATCCTTCATCATGTGGTTAGCAACTAGAAGAAGATTGAAAACCAAAGATAGGATAATTGGTTCTAATGATGCCTTATATGAGTTATAAAATTTAGAGATTGAAAGCATTGATCACTAATACTTCAAATTCCAATATGCAACTTCCATTTGGGCTTAAATGTATAGCACATTCTAAATCTTTTGTGCCCTGAGATTGAATGGGATAACATATTGAGTTGAGCTGAAGATAAATATCAGACATTGGAATAAGACAAGATATGTCTTCATCTTAGCCTAAATTGTCCTATTTACATAATTTGTATAGAGAGAAATCAAAGATTATTCAGCAAGACCCAAATAGAGAGACATGCAATAGCTCATAGGATTTACTATTGGATTAAAGAAACCTTAATAGCTCATCAAGTTGTTGAAGATTTGAGTTCTTTTTCCAGAAGACAATGTAACTTATAACCTTTCAGCTTATTCCTAGGACAATAGAAAAATAGTGCCATATTTATTCTTTTGTAGTCATTCTAACTTGTAATACCTTACTACCTTATAATGCTACTTTTTAATGGCTTTGTGGCTTATGAATGAATTATTTTTTAATTTACAGAAAAAGATATAACTGGAACTAATAGAACTCTTGAAATAATTTGAAGATTGCTTCTCTTAAGACTATATAAAAATATCAAGATTGAGCATAAGGTTGGTGGAACACAAACTTCAGATAAAGTCAAAATTTTGCCCTTATTGACATCCCCTTAGGTGACAGTCCAAAGAGAAGAAGCCATGGGAATTCAAATTTGATGGGTCTAGTATAGACAAGTCAGTTGGTATTAGGTAGCCATAATTGCACTAAATAGGACAAAAACTCTTCCCTCCCTTAAAATGGACTTCTTATATACTAATACTTATGTAGAATACGACGGCTTGAAAGTTAGACTAGAAATTTTAGTTGATCTTGAGCCAAGTTCTTCTTAAAGGAGATTCTCAACTAGTGTTATGTCAAATGGTAACGGAGTATGAGTGTATGAGTTTGACTATGTTACCCTATTATCCTATCATTATCTAATTGCTAAAATTCTTTGATGATATAGGATTTCAATATATTTGCTAAGTCAAAATTTGGGAGGAAAATGAGCTATCACAAATAGCATTTATGATGAAAACATGTGAAGGTTTAATTTATAAGTATACCATGGTACAGTAAAGGTCTCACCCATTTATTTACAAAAATGGAATTTCCTTAAAAGTTTTAAAAATAGATAAAGAAGTCAGCCAAAATTGGAGAGTGGAGATCAAAGGTTTTTCAGAAAATCCTAGTAAGAAAGTGCCTTTCAAATTTAAGCAATAAGCATTCAATGTTGAGATGATTAAAGGAGTATTGTTTCATCAAGGTAATGATGGACCTCTTTTGAGATTCCTGAGGCATTAATATGATGAGACAAGTTTATAAGGGTATATAGAGCACATTAGTCCAAAATAAAGATAAGATGGCTCATATAATGATATAGTTACTATTGGCTATTAATCTTGAAAGATTATATATCATATAATAATGTAAAAAATATGGAAGAATTCACAAGATTCCTTATTCCTAGTTACATTATATAATGAAACCATGCCCATTTGGAGGATAGGTCATTCATCTTCTTGGATATTCACCATCTTTAAAAGGCCATAGTTTCATTTTATTAGCTATAAATTATTTTACTAAATGGCTGGTAGTTTATCCTTTAAAGAAAGTTAATCAAATAGATGCAATTAAATTCATCAAGAATCATATTTTTCATCAATTTGGAGTTCCTCAATCAATAATGAGTGATCAAGGAACCATGTTTATGAGCCAAAAAGTCAGGGATTTTATTAAAGATTATAGGATAAAAATGTAAAAATCAACTCCTTATTATGCTCAGACTAATAGTCAAGTTGAAGCATCAAAAAAATAATTATCAAAATCCTAGAAAAAAATATTAGAGGAGACTCATAGAGAATGGCATAGAATTATGTCTAAAAACTTATGGGTATATCGTACTTCTAAATGTACTAATACAAGAATTAGCCCATTTACTTTTAACTTATAGACACGATGTCATTCTTCCTATGGACGAAGTGATTCCATCATTAAGAGTGTACATAAAAAATTCTTTGAAAAATCCAATTTTTTAGAAGCAATATTAATGGAATTAGAGGATGATATAGGTTAACCTATATCATATAGATCTCATAAGCAAGTGCACCTATCAAACTACAGTATAGTGTTAGTGAATATAAAGTGTGGATCCCATAGGGACTACAAGTAATAATAATAACCTCTTCTCTATTATCTAACTGAAAAAATAAGATGATGATTTAATTAAAACTAAATTAAACTAAAATTCAACACAATCATAAATAAGAACATAAATGACACTAAGATTAGTCAATACCAAATAACTAATACCTAGGTAATGAGTCCCCCTAAGACTTCTTAAGTACTAACCCTTTATCTTGCAATTAAATTGAAGATCGTGAAATTGTGGAAATTCCTATTTTATGTTAATATATTTCTCAAGACTATTAATAACTAATCCTCAGTTGATTAACTAAAATCTCTTTCTAGTTAAGACCCTGAAGATTACATTACTCGATTTATAAATTTCATTATTAGGTCTGACCTTAATCTAAAGGATTTATGTTGACTTATCTCTAGGTTTGGTGTTTCTCCTTCCAATTATAATAGATTTATTTATACAAAATAATTTCTCAATCTTAATTATATGAATTCATACATTGATCTAACATTTTATACATATTAATTTAAGAATTAAAATTCATAATTGAATCCTAATGAGTTAACAATCAAGTTGTATTAAATAAATAATTAATCACGAGAAACATCCCAACTTAAAGTTCATCATACCTAGGCATTAAACAAATTTAGTTCATAAAAATAGTAAACAAAACCAAAACTAAAAGTTCAAAAGAATAGTTAAAAAGCACATAATCCATAGTATATCAACTTTACTCTAATATAATCCCCTTAAAACTTAGATGGAATGTAACATCCCGTTTCCAGAGAACGGGTCGGACTAGAGAAACGGATCCAGATGTGGTAAATTACCACATCTCATGC
>JANQBM010000007.1:19101623-19122617 GCA_025594535.1 Erythroxylum domingense | reverse complement strand
GATTTTGGTTTTAAAATTTTGTGAATTTCATTTACTGGTTCTTATTCTTTTAATGTATGTGATGCCATGTGGAGTTCTATAGTAATTACACGTAGCGCTCTATTATCTTAGGTTATGTGTCGAAATGACCTACGGGCGTCCCGATGCGTATCCTAGGGTAATGGGGCGTTACAATGGAAACTAGAACATAGGAGAAAAAATGTTTAAAAGACCTAAAAGTCTAAATTAAAATTTTTCTGTGTGAAAATTAAGGAACAATTGGAGATCGTCATGTGATTTTCTTCTGGACTGATTCGTTTGCATAATTTTAAATCCACCGTGTACTTAGCTCAGAGTTTTTTTTGCTTTCAATTTTTATCGAATCATATCCAAACCTTTTTGAATATTTATGAAACTTTACAAACACCTAGAAATAAATGAAATATGACCTACCATATGTGAATTTTTGATTAAACATTGAAATTTAATATTGAACATAATACATGCTAAAAGAAATGTACATGTATATAGATTATTTATATGCATATTTGTTGCTTATATGTATATAATATACATACTAAGTTTATGATGATAATGAAGTACAATTTAACATGTTTTATATTTAAATGATGTATAGGAATTTATATACTGGAAGTATGTGAATGCATATAGAGAAACACGACTGAACAAAACATAAAAGAAATGAATCATGTGATTCTATACTATTCTAATGGTGGTATGTTATGACTTGCATGTATGAAATTAAATACAGATTTTATGATTTTAAATAAATATTATATGATTTATCAATATATTAATTATGAAATTGTCAAATGATTAAAGGAAAATATTACAATGCCTGTTTCATTCTCTTGGTGATGGATAGATAGGCATATCTATAGGGTGTCTTCATTTCGAGACTATAGTGTCTCTACAACTCGATGCCTTCGAGTATCTATAGTTCGATACCTTTGAGTATCTACAGTTTGATACTTTCAGGCATCTATAATTTGATATCTTTAGATATCTACAACTCCAGTTATCCACAACCACAAGATTGTGTAAGCCTAGCACAGAAAGTAAATTAAACAGCCAAAAATAAAAGATACAATATGACAAAATGAATAATCTGTGTTGATGAGCATTAAATATCATTATTTCTCTTTTAAATGTGAATTTACGGCATTATGTACCTTGATTAATTATTCCATCACTATTTATATGACTTTATGATATTCATGAACGTATGTGTGCTTAGCCAATGACTACTATGAGTGGTCATCCAAACTTAAGTGTTTTCCCCACTAAGACTTCAAGCTTAGCACCGATGTTAATTCATAAGGTTCAACTAATAGGAGTAAGGCATAGAGATCATCTACAAGGACCAAGGTCAGCCGTCAGAAGTAAATGTTCTTTTGAAATGTATCTTGTTGGTTAGAGATGATCGTATATGTAATGAAGGAAATTGTAATGTTTTGTTTGGATTATCATATAACTATAAAGATGTAATACTACTCTTAAATGACAATGTTAAGTGATATGAGATTGTGTAATATGAATATATACAACATTGAATAGACAAATGTGTGATGACAATCCCTATAAATGGATAGAAATATATGCCATGAATGTATGTTTAGGATTTTGATTTCCATATATATGGGTGGTTGTAGGTTCCGTATAAGACGTGTTACATTTTGTCAAATTGCACTATTTTGAGTTTAGTACAAGGTGAGTCTAAAAATGAGCAAACAAATCAGTCCATAAGCAAATCACGCGACGGTCTCCACTTGTTCCTTACTTTTCACATAGCAAAATTTCAACTTAGGTTTGGAGGTCTTCTAAAAAAAATTTTATTATTATTTTTATTTTCCATAGCAATAAAAATCATGTCATTTGTACTTTTAAATCATGAGATATGCACCAAATATCTCAAGTTGCTCCAAAACAGGGTCTGTATCAGGTTACTATCTTCAATCTCAATTTCCAATATAATTTTGCAAGAATTATAATCTTGTCTCTTCTGGATATTTTTATTAATATGTCTTTTGTTTCACCTCCATTTGGAACCACCCAATTTGGAGGTCGGTAGGCCAAGATATGGTCAAAACAGCAGGACTGGTTTAAGTGAACCTAAGTCAGAATTCCACTAAACGTTACTCTCTTATCATATTCACCCAATTCCATGCAAAGTAACACCAAGACACCATTCCATGTCGAAATCAATCTTTACACACATTCAAACATGAAAAAATAGAAATCAAACTAAGTCTAGTCCTAAACCTTAAAATTGGCCAACTAGCTCTTCTAACGCTTTTCCTTCTCTTCCCCTTTAACTTTTCTTGATTCACCAAATAGAAACATCACAAATACATATCTTAATCTCAAATTCCAACCTTATAATTTCAACTCTTCATAAGAAAAGCAAGGAAAGATGAAGATGAGAAGAAAAACCACTAACGTTTACCTTGATTTCCATTTAGGATTAGCATGATTCCTTATGTAAAATGATGTGATTAAGAAGATGAAATGGAGAGGAAGTGAGAAGAGAAAAATATAAAGTTAAAACTCCACATTCACCATCCCTCTCTACTCTCTTCTACTACCATTTCATGAGAATTATAGGCTTACACACATGCTTCAATCCTATTGGACCATATTCTTTAATCCTATTGGACCATGTGTTAACTTTAGGCAAAATTGCACATTTCGTCCATCTTCTTTCTTTAATTCCCACATTGGCATATAATGTCATCAATTGATTTCATTCTAGTCCATATTTTACATATAATTACGCTTGTCCATGCCAAAATGGACAAATTACCAATTTACCGCTATCTTTTAAATTAATTAGCAATATGTCCCTTACTATGCTTAGATGCACTTAATTCTTTATGTTCACTTCTTAATACACCCTAGACTTACTATAATGTTTCCAGGGTATATGTTGGGGCCTTATAGAATGGATCTTCAAATTTTCAATTCTCACTAAGGAGTATAGCTTATATTTGTAAGTCTTTATCTCTATTTGGATTTTAGTTTTAGTTTACGGTTAGTTATTTCCCTTGTAATTTTTAAGTTATCTTGTATTGGAACTCATATTTTGTGTGCATTTTATAGCTTAATTTAATTATTCACACCTTTTTCAAAAAAATTGTAACTACATCCAAACAAATACCATAAAATAAAATAATAAATACAATATTATAATCAACATGCATATTCACTTCAAAGATACTCAAGACACAAACTTCACAAGCTAATGTTTTTTCACAAATTAAATGATCCTATTCATAGATAAGCATATTCCTTTCAAGTTCATTTTATTGACATATTCACACAATGCTAACATAATCAAAAACTAACACAATGCAAATGTAAAGTCCCACATAAATGATATGCAATTACGTATATGTCTCTAAACTTAAATAACACTTTTTTTTCAATGTGAAAATGACACACAATTAAACAATACACATAAAAAATATATCCAATAAAAATAAAAGGAATGAAAATAAGGGTAAGAATGCTTATGGGGATTATGGTGGTGATGATATTGGATTCCTTTGCTTTACCATTGTACCCTCTATTACTTTTTAGTGTCTCACTTTTCGAATCTCATTCTCTCTTATTTAATGATGTCGAAAACTTGTGTGCTTATGAGTTTGCTTGAAATCCTTGTAGATCTAATGTTTATGCACTTACATTCACACAATAAAAGTGTTAAAATCTATAAATCAAGGTAACTCAAATTGCACTAGTTGTTACAAAAATAATCCCCAATAACAACGTCAAAAGCTTGTTAAAGTTTTAAATAAAAATCCTTCTTTACTGCAAGTATGCAAATTGTATCTTATAACATAAAGAGTATCGTCCCACGAGGATCAAAGTAGTCACCCAACAATTCTTATAAACTTTGTTTAAGGTAAACAATAAGATAAATCACTAAAAGTTAAACTAAAAATAATAATTAATAATTAAATAATGAAATAAGCAATAATGAATTGGTTGATCGGTCAATGATGAAAAATAGGAATTACTTCTATCCTTATTTGTTTTTGGTTCACCTTCTTGATTTAATACTACTTAACCCTAGATATCCCATAATTATGATTATCCTCTCTCGAGATTTTATCAAGTAATCCCAATTAAAATAAATAGAAATTGAATTATGACCTCTCGATCTATCAAAACTCTTATTAACTAGGTAACTAGATTTAAAGCAATCCTATACAAGAATTAAAAAAAATTAAAATCTCTCTTAAATTGCTTATCAATTTGATGTTTATAGGTCTATTGAGGTACCAACTCTAGTTGCGCAATACAATACAAATGATCCAATCTAATCTCTCAATTTAAATTGAATATAAAGCAATAAACATCACAAGCATACTTCATTATATTTAGAATGAAAAGTTTAATAAATGAATTAAAAGTAATTCCTAAAAGGAACTTACAATCCCTAGATGTAATTATATATTCCAAATGATTCAACATTAATATTCAAAAAAACAAATAAATAAAAGAAAAAAAAGCAAAGAATCGAATCTGGATTTCTTCTATTCTTTCCTTTGAGCTAAAATTTTTTGTTTTTGTTCTTCAAGATATTACTCTTTTTTATCTCCTCTTTCTGTGTTTTTTAGCCACTTTTTAAAGTTTTTATCTTCCCTTTTATACTCTTAAGCCTTCTAAGGTTTCTCCATGTGTTTTTGTTCCAAAAATAGCCATGAATAGTCAAAAGATGATTGTGCATAGCCTTTCTCCAACTCTTTGTCATGATCGTTCATAGTATGTACTATTATGCTAGAGAACTCACCAACTTATTGCTGCTTCATACGTGATTGTGCATTCGTACCAGATATTATTCTCTAACTTCTTTTTCAAATTTTCTTTGGTTTTTGATATCTCCACTCTTCATCAAACACATTAAACAACTTTTGAAACATTCAATTAAGATCAAATTCTTGTCTTAGACAATAATTAATCAAACAAAACACATAAAAACACTAACAAAAACATGAATCTTCCTAAACACATGATTATCATCTAAGAAAATACTAAAAAAATCTAATACCTAGAAAACACAATGTAATTTACAACTATCGAGAAAAAAGGGGATAAAAAGGAAAAAAGAAAATAAATAATAAATAATAAATAAAAATAAAAATGTAATAACATTTTAATGATAAAGTTTAGTAGGGTTAAGCCCTTGCTAATTATTAATACAAAAAATAATATAAGAAATAGTAAATAAGAAATTACATTAAAAAATAAAGAAACAAAAAATAATCCCATTAAAAAATAAAGAAATAAAAAAATAATCCCTAATTGAGCATCCCAGACTACCTTTGTGGTTATTAGTCATTTGATGTAATAGGAATGTTTGTGCCCGTTATGTCCTCAGATACTACTAGAGTGGATGATGATGACCCAATTCTGGTTGGTAGAGGTGGTACATCAAGTCCAAAGTGACCTACTATCTTACATAGCACCTCCTTCATCTATCAATCATATGCCTCCATCTTCGGCACATACGTCACTAGCTCTTGTTAGTCATCTTGTATAGCAATCTACATTCCTAGGTTCAATCTTATGTACTTCTCCAATTTGAATATCTTCAATTGATCCTAATATAGAGTTGGTATTGAATTCCTCGTCATGCTTGTGCTCTTGTAAAGGTCATTTTACTATTTTCCTTATCCTATTGGTAGATATGGAGAGTCTTGTCTCAATAGTTACTCCTATATATTTAGGCAATCCCTAGATAATCTTATTGTTGCTTACTCATTTAGAAATTTGAACACTCGATAGATGCCACCTGTGATCCCCATCTCTGACATACCATATGCATATTCTTCATAATGTCCAAGTTGAGGTTGACCATGGTGCTAAGTAGTCTCATCAGTGGTAAAAGTTTGAAGTTTCTCATCCTCCTCACCAATCGTGTCATATATGGCTTGATGCATATCATCCCTACCTTCTTCTTCTTTCTTTGATCCCAAAAATATTAGGCTAAGGCGTGGCCTGGCTATATTGACATCCTCTTGCTCATGCTCTATAATTAAAGCACATCCACATTCCTAACGATGTCGAAGCTATCACCCCCACCCATTTAGTATATAATTACGGATCCTATGAATGTACACAACTACAGGATGTTGTACGGTAGATGCTTTGGATTCTTTGGGGCATAATCTACCTCCATAGTAATGGAACACCAAAAGTATTAGGCATATATCCCTTACAAAAATTTCATCCAAAGGTCCATGTACTCTTGCTTCGTTATAAAGTCCTCACTGTAAAGCCCCATCATCAAAAGAAATATGTGTAGCTCATCCTAGTCATATATCCTAGCATCCAAAATTGGATCATGCTTGAATAGTTCCAATTATAGTGACCCTTTTTTTAAGAAGAAAGTGGAGTACACCTCGAGTGTGAGTTTCCAACATTTGAGCTCCACTATCTCAAAGAATGAGGACAATGCTCCAATATTGATGATATCTTGAACCTTTTAGGCCAAATCGACTTACTCCAGTGCCTTCCTATCTATACATCTACTAGAATTTCTTATCTTTGAGCCTCTAAAATTACTCCTCTTTGTCCCTAGCTTTAAACTGTAGCATCTCATGTCATATCGGTGGATATGCAACGATCCCTCATGCTACTGGTGAGCAAGCACCAGTCGTGATTTTAGAAAACCCTTTACCTCTTTGTCATTTTCTTGGTGTCTCGTTTTTCTCTCTGTTGTTGCATTGCTTCCGTTCTTCTTGTCATTGTACCTAAAAATAAATAATGATATAAAATATTAAACAACAATTTTCCTCGTACTTAATTCGTACAATCATTATTTTATGCAATTGTAAAAACGCACATAAACAAAATTTTATATTAAATTAAAAATAATGAAATTCAATAAATAATTAGAAGATTAAAAAAATTGAAAAATAAAAAATGAAATTAACAAACAAAATTAGAATAATTAACTAATTCCTAAAATTTAGAGTGAAATTAAATAATTACACATACAATGTAAATAGTTAAACCCTGAATTATGAAAAATATAGAATATGTATAAAATTAAACTAATAAACATTAACTAATGGATAGAAAAACACCAATTTATGCCTAATCTAATGAAGCCCATCATAATTACATAATATAGTGAGTAAAATTAACAATTCTGAATTCAAATTTTATCCAATCCATAACACAATTCTTCAATTAAATCAAATAATTCATAGGGAAAGGAATGAAATTCAACTTATAATTTCAAAATAAAAGGAAAGTTAAAGATACCTTAAATTGAAGCAAAAGCAAAACCTAGCAAATTCCAAAAAGAAAAACCTAAAATTGCTTTAAAAATGAAAATCTAGGTGCAACCCATGTAAAATGTAAGAAAGATCCAATTACGTGTAGCAAAATAGCTTGAAAATAGATGGGCTAGGTTGTAAAAGGGGAGCACACTAGAGAAGAAAAGAGTAGGAAAGGAAAAAATGAGAAAAGAAAAAGGGCTTTAAAATGGGTTTACAGACATACACGATCAAATACACAGTTGCGTATTTATCTTCATAAGTCATTGTGAACGTGTAACTAGTGACATAGGCATATATTTTGATATGTTTTAAAAAATTGAGGTAAATGGGCATATGCCACACTCAAATAACTATCTATAACTATGTGTCAAATTTTTACAAGTTTTAGATATAGACACCACAATATCCAATAACTGTATAGGTCATTATTGTTATGTAAAAAAAAGAAATAGAGCAATTTTGGTGGACACAGTTATAGAAACAAGTGTATACATAATCGTGTACACATATAAATTCCTAAAAACTTAAAAATTTTGACTCTAACTTAAGTGAAGTAAATAATACATACCACAAACACAAAAAGGTAGGAAAAATAATAAGGATTCTCAATAACCTAACTTAAAACACATTACAAATTAATGAAATCCTAAAAGTAAACTCCAAAGAAAACAAAATAAAAAAATCAAATTAATTAAAAATATACTAATTCTTGGGTTGCCTTCCAACTAACACTTGTTTAATGGCCTTAGTTAGACATACCCATGCATAATCCAGTTATCTTATAAAGATTAAGTTTTTGTTTTCTTAACAGGGGTTCCCTAACATATAAGTAAGTTATATGTTTTTTCTTTATAGGGCAATTCCTATCTTCTTTATAGGGCAATTCCTATCTTCTTTTTCCCTTAAACTGGACACATATGTAGTGAATCTTCAGAAAAAGGGTTCCGTAAAACATCCAAAGTGGAATCATTAAATGAATAAATAGAATAACAAGCATCAATATGTTCAAGAGTATGACTTATGGAACTAGATATTTTAAATGTGACCTTTTGTCTCCAACCCTAAGCAGTAGCTTTCCCTCACTAATATCAATGATAGACCTAGCTATGGCTATAAAGAATTGACCTATAACTAGAAGTACTTCTATATCCTCCTTTATATCAAGAATCAAAATTTCAAATGGAAAAATAAACTTATCGACCTTAACAAGTATATCCTTAATAAAACCTCTAGGATACTTAATTGATCTATCTATTAACTGTATACTCATCTTGTAACAATCCAGACCACCCTGCTCACAGATATTGTCCACTTTGAGCCTTGGCTCAACCAAGCCCTCATAGTTTTGCTCTTTCCACCCTTGGGAAAATTTGTCTTGTGAGAGAGAGGTGTCCATACCCTTATAAGGTATACTTCGTTCCCCTCTTCAACAGATATGTGATCTTTTAAAGGAGAACAATGTGTTGAATTCATGAAAATCCAGAACGTGGAAGTTGAGAAAATGGTACAAGATAGTTAACAAGAACATGGCCAAGTGGATTGGGAGTTAAGTAGTTAGAAGAAG
Source organism: Erythroxylum domingense (assembly GCA_025594535.1). NCBI lineage: Eukaryota > Viridiplantae > Streptophyta > Magnoliopsida > Malpighiales > Erythroxylaceae > Erythroxylum > Erythroxylum domingense. The sequence continues at coordinate 19,113,761 of JANQBM010000007.1, read as the reverse complement.
TCTAGAACTTGGACGTTAAGGAAATAGTGGTAGGTAGTTAGTTAAAATGCCGAGAAATGGGCAGTTATAGCAAATAATTGTTTAAGGATTAGAGGACTATAAATTTATCAGTATCTAGAAAACAAAGGGGACATTACAAACTATATTCAATCATAATGAAATGAAACCATTCTTTAGAAAGAACAATCATCCTAATTCAAAATCACTTTGCTATTTTTAGTTTTCTTTACATTATGAACTTATTTTTTTATCTTAAATTCCCTGTTGTAGTTTATGATTCCATTTTTGATACAATCAATTATTTTCTTTACTTCAAACCTCATTTCCACATATTTTAGCATTTTGATAGCTTAAAACTCCATTTTCTAAGTTTTTGAAGCCTACTTATATCATCAATTAGAAGTCAAGTACAAATTCTAGAAGAATCTCTCCCTAGCACACCCTAATTCTATATTAACACCGACAGAATTCAAAATACATCAATTAAGTACTTATGACTAATTCAATTAAATTTATTTTATAAATATTAATTACTAGATCCTTTAATGTCTATATATCACTTCTAAAATGCATCATATAGAGTTATATTAAGATTTAATTGCTTTAAACTCTTTGTAATCTTAAAATTTGTAAAAACACTTTTAAAATTTAAAAATTATCAATTAACCACTTAAACTTTTAGGATATTATCAATTTATACTCTATTATTGACTATGATTAAATTATTTGATGTATCAAAGCATAAATAATTTTTGTATATGTTACTTTGTCTTATATGGAGGTTGCCTGATCCAACCTTTTGCCAACTCATAGAATGGACACAAAGTCATTCTCCAAGACATTTTAAGACAAGTTGAGACGATATCGGGGCCTAAATCTACTCCATTAGCCTACTAAGCTATATGAAATTATATGAAGGTCATCATTGCTTATGTCTAAACAAAATAGAAGTATGCAACTCTGATTGAAGCTTAACGATTAAACATTTGTGATGAAGTTCTAAAAAGAAGCTTGAAAATAAACCTAAATGTTGTCTTTTTAATTTATTATATAGATAAGTTATTTTATGCTAATTTTCCATAAATCTTATATTATTCATATAGTATATAGTTAACCTATTTTTGAAATTGGTAATTTTTTTTGTTTTGGTTTGCAATAATTGGTTAATTGTTATTTTATCGATAACCTTAAAACCAATTATGACACTAATAATTAGCAAAGAAGTTAAAGACATTAAACCATAGATGAAACAGCTTTTATAAATAATTTTCAAAATTTTATTTACTTATATAATATGATTGGACTACAATGAAAACCATTTCTAACTAGTGGCTTATCCATTATATAGTGGTCACAATTCTAGTTCCTATATGCAAATATAAACATGTTGTAATCTTATACATTAGCACTAAAACTAGTTTTTGTTAGAAATATGTACATTTCCTATATATATAGATGGCAATAAAACATGTACATTTCTATATATATTTCATTGAATTGAAAACTAAATTGCTGTATTGATGATAGTAAAACTAAAATTGAAAACTAAATTGGCATATTTATGATAATAAAATTAAGTATAGAATATAGTCGAACATCTGTTAGAATTGTGTTCTAAAAGTTATCTAAGATGATTACTTTTATATGTTATATTTATGAATTGAATGTTATTTACATTTTGTTCCATGACTTTTATATTTATTTAGAAGTGTTCAAGAAGATGCACTTGGTCTTGAACTGTGGAACTCTAAATAATATGAATATACAACTTTAAAATGTTCACAGGTCTTGGATATTAGCAGGAACACTAATATGCCATATAAGACTATTGTGTTGATTAAAAGTACGTGGTAATTCTGTAAAATGTTGATAAAGGATTATCATTTAATAACACAAATATATGAAAGGTTTCATAAATTGAACAGACGTAATAGATAAAACATTATATGGATTGTGTTTGTGTCATTAATGTTTTTATCTTGTCTTTGATTTCAAGATTGATACATATTTCTTTTTCACATAAGGAATGTATAATGTAATTATTATTAAAAGCTGCTTATAACAAGTGGTGATAAAAATTATAGTTCTATATATATAACTTGTGCTGGAAAAGGTACATGTAAATAGCACCATTGCCACTCATTAATAATAAGTAATGATATTTTATGGGCCCCTTGGTAAAGTAGAATTATAAATGGATCCAATATAACTGAGATATAGTTATAATTTATAATTTAGTTAATGGAGACCAAGAAATAATTATAATACAAAGATGACACAATCCTACTTTGTATATTAATCATAAAATCATAAGGCAAGGAATGGACACAAGTAATGTTAATGATAACATTACTAGAAGGATCGTGTTACGTAAAAGGTTTACTAAACATCTATATTGTTTAGGTAGCTGTAATGTATAGCTAGAATACCGCTTACAATTTATGAAATAAAATGTTTTATTTCATTGCCAACATAACATTGATCCTCGATATAGGTCACACCAACTGAATGGGAAACAAGAAAATATATTTTCAGTGTATAAGATTTCATGCTGATGAAATAAAGGTACATATTAAAATATTGTCACGTGACGTGACAGCCTAGACGAAAAATAAATTTATTGAAATGTATATTATAAGGATAATATAAGTTTCATAAAATATAAATTTATTTATAGCCCAAGACAAAAGAATTTATTTTAACAAATGAAGAGAGAGAATAGATGCATAATTATAGCCATCAAATTCGAGACAGTATTTAAGGTGATTTTGAACAGGAATTTGAAAGGGCAAACGATAACCATTCTAGACAAATGACCTATCAATTTTGTATTCCTTGAAGTGTAGAATCCAATGGTGAAGTTTTTAGGTCGTTTGGAATTCCCTAGAAGAAGTTATCACAGTTCTAGTACCAAAAGGTTAGGAATTTAGTGTGCTGTTTCAAATTTCGTTCTTAATTTAACTGCCATAAATGCTATGGGAATTTGAAGAGTTTGATATGATATTTTTAGGCTATAAATATCACATCTGTCCATACTTTGAAGTGAGTTTTTTTAGCCATTGTTCTCTCTCAAAACTTATTAAAACAATTATCGATTGAGTAATCGATCTAGAAATGGGTGACGAAGTTAGGCACGGACGAAGAGAACACTAGCATGAACTTGACGTCCTTCTTGTTTTGGATTCAAGGTGAACCGAAGAGGAATAGAGCTTCGATAGAGACCATAGGTATGGTTTAACAATCCATCTTGTAGGAAAATAAACTTGACTGTGGTGCAAACAAAATAGAAGAAGCATTAGCAATAATAGAAACGATCCTTGATGTTATCGGATTAAAAAAATTAAAAATTTTACCCAATCCGCATCATGAAATCCCTTCAACATCCTTATCTAGTGTCTAATAACATATGCAAGTATTTTTTTTTAACGTAGTTTTTAAGTTTCCTTAAGAATATCATATGACTTTAAAAAACATAAAAGGAGAATTTTCAGAGCTACTAGATACGGGGTATGCATATTATTATATATTGTTTAAGAGAATTTTTGGTCATATTTATTTGAGTGTCATATACTGCTTGGTAAATGGTAATAAACACTACAACTTTTTTACTTGGTAAGATGAAATATTTATATCAAAGAGCATTGAAGCAATCAATAACCTAATGGAGAAGAATAAAGATTAGATAATTATGTGCATTCATTTAGCCCAAAAGTAATACAAATGGACACATTTTTAATGTTTTTCTCTTAGACTTTTTTAATGTTGCAATAAGAATATGTAGTTAACAATACCTCTATAAGAAAAGGCCATGAAAATATGTTATATTGATAGACTTTAAATGATTTGTAATTTTATGTTGCAATTATTTTATGAAGTTATGTTCTATGAACTTAAGTAATTTAGTATTAATGACATAGTTTAGTTTTAAACTTAAGTTATATTAACTTGAGTTAGTTAACTTGTCATGTAAGATCTAGAATTGAAAAAATGGCATTTAATTAAAAATAAATTGAATCTAATAGGTACTAAACATATGGTTTGTGGACTAGAGCATAAAACCAGTAGAGAAAGTAGTCTCAAGTTATAAGCTCACTTATGGTTGTATCCAAAATATGCCCCACATACAACATCACTTGCCTTTTAGAATAAAATAAATAAAAGCAACAGTGACCATTTCCCCACGTTTAACCTTAAATCTAAAAAGCTTAAGGTTTGGCCTTTTAGCTAGTGCAAAGGTTCTTAACTTTAGCAAGTGGATAGATTTAAATACCATTCACTCAAGTACCATTACTACTGAGTGATACATCATTTACCTCTTCCTTATTATAAGTTGGATCCTTTAAGTCTTCAACTTATTCATCAATATCTGATGTTATTGATGTTACTTCAAACTTATTCAATAGTTCATGGTGGTGTTGTTAGTGTATTGTCAAACTATGGTGAGTTATACTAGTTGATGGTGGTGTAGCTAAAGTGGTGCCAAACTTATAGTAACGGCCAGTAGTTGATGGTGGCATTGTTAGAGTGATGTCAACCCCAAGTTAACTCCTTATTAGTTGATTAAAATATTGTTATAGGGCTAAATTTATAACTTTTAGTGGTTGTTGCTATTATTGTTAGAGGTGGTGCTAAAAATCCCTATGTTTATAAAGTAGGTGTTGTTTGGTCATTCTCTACATTCTCGTCCTCATTATCAACCTTTATAGTGGATAGATTTAACTTAGATTACTTTTCTCCATTTAAATATTTCAAAAATGTACTTTATTTTCCTCTTTTAATAAGTCCAATCATCTTTCCAAAATCATCATCAATTTTAAGTACCATAAGACCATCTTTAATGAATTCATGATTTGTACATTAATTCTTAAATCAGACTATAACCTTGATTCTTGTCATTTAACATCAAGTCAATCACACTAATTTTATCTACCAAAAGCGTCATATTCACCACTCTCACAAATTATGGTTAGTTTAAATCTAAAATAACTACAATATAAGCAGTCAAACCTAATCATAAAATTGCCTTCTTTAACTATTGAATTTGTTGTTCAAAATCAGTAATACTTTTAGATTAGATAACATTGGCATTGTTTTGTAAAATAATTAGTTTTGTTTGCCATAATTACTTTAGGGGTGAATAATAAAGTTATTATATCCTTTGGAGTTATAATGCTAAAATTAAAGGAAAGTACAACAATAACAACACCAAGTATAAAATTAAAGGGAAATAATAAGGTTAAATATGATGAATATCAATCAAATAAAAAATTGTAGAACATTCCAACTAAACTCCCAATCAATCTTTTGAGTCTCAAACTAGAGGGATTACTTCGATAAGTAAAATTTATGCTTAAAGAACATGACATTTACCGGATAGTCTATAATATGTGTATTATATTTTGTTGTAGAAGGTAAATTAGCTCATCTGGGAATACTTAATTGAAAAAAGATCTCAATGAGGATATATGATCGCAACGCCCATACTTAGTTGTCAACCTCCAAGAAGGGTTTGGGTCACTGAGCCACCACTTAAGATGGGTTAACGAAACGTGATTTATTATGCTTTGATGTGTCACATAGTTGAATAGTAATTGACAGTAAAGGATAACATAATAATACCGTGAAAGTTTTAAATTATAACAAGGTCTTTTTAAATATACAAGAATATGAATAGTTAACTCTTATATTACTTTTAAGATCATAATTATTGATATAACTTTATAAAATTATATGGTAAGTTATATATTTAATCATATAGTAAGTTTAAAAATGCATGAATCATATGACTCTATAAAGAATATTTTATATGCCATACATGAGTATCATATTTAAAATGTAACTACTTTACATAACATTTTAAACATATATTAACAATGGTTAGTTACTTACATGGATTAAGATTGTCATATAATAGACTAATTTAAAAATAAATTTTAACATTAATAAAAATATAATCTCTAAACAAACAAATTAATATATGAACAACTGACATCTTAATGGATCTAATTCAAATATCACCCTTAGTAGTTAACAAAGCTAAAAGTGAATCAAAATAAATATTTCTCTTTCTTTTCAAATTAACTTAGATTTCAAGTCTTTTTTAATCTTCTTTTTGGGGATAAAAGGATCATTATTTATGTCTCCACTCTCATAAGTCTAAAGACTATGAACCCTCCCTTCATATATTTCGGTATTTTAGTCAATTCTAAGAAACCATCCTATTTCGAATATGCCCATCGATTATTTAATTAATGTCATATGTGTCTTTCCAAAGCAGATCACATTCACCTTATAAATTCAGTGATTTGCGATTTACATGTAAATTGGTCGAGCCTTGTAATTACTTTATACATGATCAAAACAATAGAAAGAAGGATAAGATCCGTTCTATGGTCAGCAGATCCCAACAGAAAGGCCTTTGCCAAAGTCATATAAAATTAACCCAACGAGGAGATGGACCAAGGCATTATCCCCATCAAACATACTTGCAGGATGCTTATGATCAAGATATTATGGAGACTGATGCAGGATAAGAAAGCTCTTTAGGTTCATGTCTATCACTTAAAAGAACACCAATATCTGGTCCTCCAAACCAAAGCCAAATGCTTCCTATTGCTAATTACAACCACTCAAAAGTAGGCAATTGGTCAAAAGGATGATTAAATGGAAGATAGGGAACGAGAAAAACGTAAATTTCTTGTTTGATCAGTGGCTAGAAGAAGGTCCCCTTGGTGATATTCTAGAGTTCCAGAATCTTCATAATTTGATTTTAGGTTCTTACTCAATCTTCCAGGTTCTGAGTGCTAGAATATATTAGTTGGAGATCTTTCATAGAAGCCTCCTAATCCACAACATTCTACACCCATAGTTATAGGATGAGAGGGAGGATAGATTGGTGTAGAGCTTGAACAAGAATGACTAATATACCAATGACTCTTGGAAAGACCTTCCAACAAACCCCCTCCCAGAAAGTAAACCGCTACAACTTAGTATGGCTTCCTCAAGCCACACCTCGAATTGGTTTCACTATATGGCTTACCCTTCCTATAAGAGATGGAATTGAAAAGTTCTTGAATATCTCCACTAGATGTCAGCTCTGTAACTTAAAAGAGGAAAGCATTCAACACCTCCTTTTCAACTATGCATACCCTATTTACATTTAGAGGAGACTGACTTATTCAAGCAACTCCCCTCGCTCTCCTTCTTCATGGCCTAATCTCATTAAATTGTCAAGTAGATTCTCCATGCCCAGCCAAGGAGATTGCACAGCCTTCAAAATTATTATCGACAATGCAATTGCTTAGCTATGTTAAAAAAATGATTATGAGGGCTGTCCAAGGGACAACCAAACACAGGAATGATTTACTACATGAGCTGATTAACTCTATAAGGGAATAAATTATTTGATAAAGGATTAAACTATCATGTAGTAATTACATCATTAAAGTCTGGAAACTGAACTAAATCTCACTAAAGCATTTTCTTGGATAAGGATAATATTTTCGAGCATGAGTGATGAAGTACTAAACAAGTTTAATAGTTTGGATTTAACTTGAAATTTCATCAAATCGATTTCAATTCATTTAAATTATTTTGAACTAACTCTTCTAAAATTAAGATTAAAGTCAAAATTGATTAATTGAAAATTTTGTTTGTTAACTCCAACTCATAAATTTTATTTCTCTATTTTTTGTTAATTTTTCATTGAAGTGAAAATAAAAAGAAAATATATTATAAAATTTAACTAAATAAATACAAATTAAGTTGATCCCGCTAAATTTAAAATTAGTTCAAAATTCAATTAATTCAAAATTTAATTAATTAATTAGAATCGGTCCACACTAATGTCTCATGGATTTCATTCTTCTGACCTTTTTATTAATTTTTGATCGATATAAAATAAATAAAATAAAATACAACGTTCAAGTAAGAGTTGACTTAATTTGTTAATCAGTTTTGTATTCCTCCGATGCAGCTGAGAGCCTACAGGAAGTAGTAGCGTTGCAATTACGCCTATTAGCTAGCTAACACTAGCAGTACCAGTGTACGACAAACAATCATGTTTCCAGTTACCTGTCTTTCAACTTTGCCTGCTACAGTCAATTTAAGAAAAGCGAATGTATAACTTAATGTCTAAGTATTACTCAAAAAGATGAAGTGCAGAATGTTGGCATTTTCAGGCATTTGGGGTAGAAGTTCGGTGAAAAAGCGAAAGAAAGAAAGTACCCTAGGCAATTAACTTCTTTGACTACTGCTTTGTTTTTGTTCTCTTTTATCTTTTCTCCGCTCTAAGAAGCACGAGATGTCCTTTCTATGCTAAGCACGTGCTTTGTCTTGCTGATAAGCATTATATCCTGATCCCTTCCCATTAAACACGAAAAACCAAATCCAGCATTAACACTATATTTCACGCGTTTATATGCCTATTTTGCGTTCCTATTTATTTTTTAAAAATCAAATTATTAACAATATCATTTATAAAAAATATTTTAAAATAAAATTTATTATACAGTTAATTATTACACACGTAACAAATTTTATATAATTCTTTTAATATAATTTATAAAATATTTTTATTTAAGATGAATAAAACGAAAATTGATATCTTTTAATTATTTTTACTTTTTCTTTACCTTAATCTAACGTCCCTATGACTTTTTTTTTCCCTTTTCTAATTTCTTGAATTAGAAGTTTATACAACAGATTCACTAAAAGTGCTTATGGGTGGGGGTATTATTCAATACCAAATCTTTGCACTTGCTTAATGGGGATTAGGTATCGAGGAAAATGAGCCTGCGGAGTTTGTCCTGTTCTATGACATAAGCTTCTTTTCCTTCTTAATTTGGTTGAAATTTTAAACAATCACGAAACTCCAACGTACGCCAAAATATGGCAATGGCAAATCATTCCGTAGAACAATCAACCAGTGGAATCAGGCCACGTGTCCCGACTTTTAGCCCTTTTGTCGCTTCATTCAACTTTGGCTTTCACTTTTCTCTTTCACTTTCACTTTCAGGTCCCACCACTATTCTTTTCTTAGCCTCTCTGTTTTTTCTTGATGGTTCTTTAACATGTAAAAAATAATACTCAATTTGATTTGAACATAAATGAAGGGCATACAGATGCAATAGCCACTCCATTGCAACATATCTTGTCTTTCTACTTAAACCCCCTCCTTCCTTTCTTCGCTTTCATGTCATTTCCCGTTCTTTTCTTTTTATCTGTTATTTCTACCTATAGCCATAGCGTCATTCATCAGATAGAGAGATTATATGCAGCTAGCTTCCATTTCTACTCCTCTTTAGTAAGGAGCAAACAACTCCAAACAAAGCTGTCAGGTTTTGTAGGTTCAGAACTAAAAAATTAACCTTCTCTTCGTTATATATAATAGGTTATTCCTAACCCTCAGACGTTGCTTTAATTCATTTATTCGTGTGTTTCCGTTAGTTCTTCAGTACACAAATTCAACAAGCTGCGTGCACATTAGCTGACATGAAGAAAAAAGCGACGTGGTTCTTGAAGCGGGTGATATCTATGTTGACGTCAATGGGTAGAGCTAAAACCTTGGCTCTCAAAAACAGAACCAATGCCTTGAGGACTCGGCTCATAATCTTCTCATTGCTCAGGGACAAGAAAATTCTTATGCCCACCTCAATCTCTCAGAAGTTCCATGCATTATTGGGCCACCGTCACAAAAACGGAGAAGAAGAAGAAGAAGAAGTTGAAGAAGAAGAAGAAGAAGTAAGAGATGGGGTCAACCAAGGCAAGGGAGCCATAGTACTCTTTAACCATAACCCCATGTCGTTTCACAATAATCCAATACATACCCAGTTCCTGGAGAACAGCATAGAGGACCATGACAAGGACAATAACTTGAACAACTACGACGATGATCAGGAAGAGGAAGAGAAATATCCAGACCTGACACACACGCTGTTTGAGTCAGCAGACGATATGGGGCTTGAAGATCAAGGAGGGTCGGTAATAGAAATGGTGAAGAATTCTAAGGAGGAAGCTGGTGAAGAGTTCAGGTTGGAGGATGAGATAGACCAGGTTGCGGACCTGTTCATTAGAAGATTCCATCGTCAGATGAGGTTGCAGAAGCAGCTCTCCTTGAAGAGGCATCATCAAGAGATGCTTCAAAGGAGTGCCTAATCAGTTAATTATTCAGAAAGAAAGGGTGTAATTGCAGTAAGGTATCTCTTAATGATACGATGATAATAGATTTACTTTGTCAAAACACTATATTATAAATGGTAAAGCTCTAATGCAACTTTTGCAGAATTTTGTCTTTTCTTTCCGGTTTAGAGGTAATATGAAAAGCCCAAGTTCCAATTGGATTAAAATAGATAAGCTCACTTCCGGTTGCAATCGACGGAGTCCGTTCATCAATAGCTCCAAGGTTCTTGATTTTTGGAAAATACGTGCGAAGAGATTAAGTGAAACGGTAAAAAAAACTTTCACCATTCACTTGTATTCCAGATATTCATATATTAATTTATGGTATCTGTTAGAAAAACTTGTAACATTAAGATTTGCGTATTTTAAATCCATTAAGTTTTTTAAGATTAATTTTTAAAAATATTTAAAATTTCGATTCAAATTCTAAAACTTAATAAAATTTAACTTATATATTTAAAATATTATTTATTAAAAATAAGATAATTTGTGAAATCATAGTTTATTTAGTTTTTTGTTATAAATAAACATTTAAAATGTTAAATTATATTTTAAAAGTTTAAATTTAATTAAAGTTTTTAATATTAATTTTTAAAAAATATTTAAAATTTTAAAATTTTTTATTCAAGTTCTAAAACTTACTAAAATTTAACTTATATGTTTAAAATATTATTTATTAGAAATAAGATGATTTGTGAAATCATTTTTTTTATATACTTTGAACATACCAGCTAAAAATTGTATAAAAAAAAAAACTCAATATCATATTGAAATACTGTTTTGACCTGTATTAGCTTTTCATTTAACTATTGGCAAGAAGAATAAATATAGTATACCAGTAAATAGGGGAAAAAAAAGACTAAGGACTAAATTAAAAAGAAAAGGCAAAATTATTTCCCTTTCTTCCTGTGCCTCACTCGACTCTCACCGGCCATCCCATAAATACAGTTCCTAATTTTAATTTCATCTTTCATCTGTGAAGTCGTCTTGAGCCGTAGCCACTTCTTGTTGTCTCCCACTCTCCCTTACTCTCCAACTTCCCAAAAGGAGCTGAGTTCTTTTTTTCTATAGTCTTGTTGGTTTATTTACTGCAACTAATCAGTTAATCATAATTAAGTAATATAATAATTTAAAATAATTCCTTACATGTTCATATATATATATATATATATATATATATATATATATATATGATAAAGTTTATATGAAAAATGTATATTAGGAATTAAATTATAATGAGATTATAATTATGAGTTTTATATTGTATAAACGTATTATTCTAAAATTCTATTGAGATTTGATATTAATAGAGTATAAAAAGACTAACACACATTATATTTTTTCTTTTCAAAGTTGTTCTCATAGACTAAATCATGAAAATATGTAAACAAATATATGGAAGTTTGTTAGAGAACAAATTCATTGAACTGACATTATACGGTAATTCTATTTATAATATTACTTATATATAATAATAATTGTATAAGTGATCATTTAATTTGATATCTCTAAAATATCTTATATAGAGATTGATATATTTTAATATTATTTATGACATATTCTAGTTAAAGATAGCTCAAGATATCACTACAAGAAAATTTCAGATTACAGGCAAAAAATTTCGTAGTAAATTAGTGACGGAAATTTAATTCTATTGATAAACTTGTCGTTAAAAATGATATTTTCTGACGGAAAAAGAATAAGTCAGTAAATGTGGAGGGAATTTATCTGCAAAATTTTACCGACGGAACGATAAAAGTAGTCGTAAAAATAAGCGACAATGTTTGACTGCAAAAATGAGTGACATATTTTTTCGATGGAAATAACTCCGTTGGCAATTTACTGACAAATCACTTCACTTCGTCAGTAAAATCAAACGATATCAGTATTGTTGTTTAAATTTATAGTAAAACGACGTCATTTTATTATTAATAAAAACATAAAACCCGAAGAACCCAA
>JANQBM010000007.1:19068610-19093896 GCA_025594535.1 Erythroxylum domingense | reverse complement strand
AAAGGGCCCAAATGGCTATTGAAATTATTGTTGATTTTATTACTATAATTGAAAGTGTTTATGAATGAGAGTGGGCCCTATGTGATTCTTAACTTCCGCATAATATGTTTGATTGTGGTTTTCAAAGAAAACAAAGAAGAAAAAAAGTTTTTATACCGTTTTCCGAATGAGTGAGTGTCTTAGCACGCCACCCTCCCAGGGCACGAGCTCGGACATCACCCATCGATGTCTGATTCGGGTCTTGCGGAAGTGGGATGCTACACTGGAGCTAAGGGAGTTAATGGAAGAACTTACATCACAATTGTCAACAATCTGTGAGTGAAGTTCTAAAAATTTTATAATTCATGCATAATGACACCATAGGTTTATACTTAATTTATATGCTTTAATTTGAAAATGATCTAAAAATGTTTATCTATTAGGTTGGTTCTTTCTGAAACATGCTCCAATAATATCTCATCGAAGTTCAAGGAGAGGATATATATTGAGGGTTATACATGGAAGAATGTCTCTTAGGTGACAAAGGATTTTTATTATCAGGAGTTTGAGGTACAAAAAATATATTCTTTAATCTTTTTTATTTTATCTAATTTTATACATTGATGAGACAAATATTGTCATTTATAAGTACTTATAGTATGTTTTTCTTTTTTTTTTTCAAAAAGAATTCCTTTGGGATTCAATATTTGATGATGTAATTTATAATGTATGGTAAAGGCGAGCTTGTACACGTTATAGAAAATTTCTTGGTTCGATACACAAAAATGGTGTATGACCACCATATATATCTGAAGAAATATGGAGTCGTTGCCAGCAATATTGGGCATCACCTGAGACAATGTCCATTTTAGAGTGCAATTTTGCCAACAGACATGGAGGACTAGACAGAGAGAGTATACTCGTACACATTGGAGGATCTTTAGCCCACCAAGAGCATGCACAGAAACTTGTAAGTACCAAAACTTTACACTTATATTATGATTTTTGTACTTTAATGTATGAAATTTGATTTCAATGTAATTTGATGTATGAAATTTAGAATGAAAGTATATGTGTATTATAGAGAATAATAATGTTATCAATGCCTAGTTCAATTAATGGTTGTGTTGTTGAGTTAATTTTTATATCTAACAGGGGATAAATGTCATAAAAATAGAGGAAATGTTGTCGAAATTTTTATAAACTCTAGTTCACTTATAATAATTTATTCTAATGCAGGAAAAGTCATAGGCAGGATGCCTACACCATGCCAGTTTCTTTTGCACACTCACATCAAGAAGTATGATGGTGTGAACTTCGTCAACACTCGATGTAGACAGCTTCATATATGTAAAATATATATTTTAATATTAATTCTTAAAATTGTCACTTATTAACACAAACAATTATAATAATAGGACCAAATATAAGAAAGCATTGAATGACAGTCTCTGAACTCTGAAACTATTGATAAGAGTCAGGCATATCTTGATGCAGTGGGTGGTACGGATTGTCGTGGAAGGATATTCGACTTATGTTCATTTGTAAACATATGATATTCGCAATCCTCTACATCCTCTATAGTCGGATCTAGTAGGCGGTCAGTATCAAATGAGAGAGTTGTTCAACTTGAGAGCACAGTAGAGAGGTTGAGGGAGTGTATGACCTAGCGCCGTAATGAGAGGTGGATGAGTTGAAGGAGAGGGACAGGACCTCATCGCAACAGTCAGAGCATCTTCCTTTACCACCTGCATAACTTAGGCTGGATAAGTGAATGTATTTAATAGTCTGCTACTCTTAAGCTTTTGTATGAATTCTTAATTTATAGTTATTTTCAAAATACTTATTTATGTACATTATAATATTTTTATTATATTACCAATCAGGATGATGTTTACTTTATATTTATCAATCAATGTTATATTATTTACAAAAATTACATGTACAAAAAAAATAATAACATTATCAACAGAAAATTTAGGTAAGAAGTCAGAAATGGAAGTTGAAATTTACCATAGCTATATTTCCCAATGGAATTACAATATTCTGTCAGTAAAAATTTAGCAATGGAATGCTATATGTCTGTTAGTAAATTTAGCGAAAGACTTACAATTTACACCGATGAAATATTAGGAATCCGTCACAAATTTAGCGACAAAATATTATAAAACTATTGATGAATTTACCTAATTTTACCGACAGAAATACAAAATTTTGCCACTAAATTTACCGACAGAAATATAACATTTTGTCGCTAAATTTACTAACGAATTCATAATATCGGTTGCTAAAATTTACCTACGATTGTTTTTCTGACAACTCTTTTTGTCGGCAATTTTCATGAGCAAATTTGTCTCTCAACGTAATATCTTTATTCTCCGTTAGTAATTTCTGTCAATAAAACCTATTTTTCTTGTAATTTATATTATGAAATATATGGAAATAGTTGAATCCTCAATATAAGAGTTTTCACTCTAAAATAATTATGAAAAAATTTATTTTGTTCTCGTTGAGTATTGATTGGGGAAAAAAGTAAAAATGATGATTTGATAATAGTTTTCAAATATCACTTATATAATCAATTATTAATAGTGGAGAAATATTATGATTGGACTCAAGTATAATAGACATTAATTTCATGTTTTGATTAGACTATTGTGTGATTAAAAGATTGAATTATCTATAAAATCATACATAAAAAGTTAATCAAAACTGACTTAATATTCTTAAATACTTGGATAGTTATGATGAATGGTAGACGTGAATCTTGATTTATGAATATAAATTGCTTAATTAGATAATTAAATATGAATTTAAAAACTAATTTATCTAATTTTAAACACAATTAATGGTTATAAGTTATACAAAAACGTTGTGTGGCTATCCTAGTCAACCTTACTATAAATTGTAAACAAAAATATCTTAATAAAATAAAATTTTCTTTATGGTAAAGTACAATGTTGCGAATACCATACTGGACATAGTGTCAGATTGAGTTCTGGTACAATACTGTACCGGTACCGGTCAATACCAGTTACTGTTTCAAATAATTTTTACAATTTATAAAACAGTCCTTGAATTTTTTAAAAAATTGTAAAATAGTCCATTGTCATATTGTACTATTGTATTGTATATTTTATAAGTTTACATCAACTTTGTTTCCAAAAATCATAATAATAAATAATAACTACAATTAATATAAAATGACAATAATTTTCAAATATTTCACATATAAATAATAATTACAATTAATATAAAAAAGACAACTATCATCATACACATATAAAATTAAGAACAATACAAATTATTTAAAATATTACAAAGTCATCATATAACAAATAATAATTACATTAAAATATCCAATAAAAAGAATAATAAATATCTTTAACTCTCAAACTATTATAATTTATGACAAGAGTTCGTGATGAGAACCAACCAACTAGAAGTGAAACCTATAACAAAAATATTTATAATTACATTACATATATGTAATTTAACATGTACATCAAATATAAGTAAAATTTAAAGAAAAGGAAAAAAACCTGGAACTTCATTCAATTGTCTACGGGAGAATACCCACTATAACTACATTGACCCCAGTTATCATTTGGTACAAAATCCTCATAATTGAGAGGAGTCTCATCATCGTCATCATTCAAATTCAATGCACCAAATGACATGTAAATGCTTTCCCAACTAAGATTATCTTCCAAGTCATTCACATCTATCAAATCTGGTTCCTTAAAAACCTAATCCGCCAAAAGATCGATATTATCAATAGAAATTAGATCTGTTGAACTACTTGTGCTATTAAGACTCATAGTAAACAATAAAATTTAATTACCAAAAAATTATGTAAAATTATATGGAAATTAATAATGATAATATCATACATTTCCCAAAGCTTTAAATTGTAATGAACGAATACCAAGTCATTCAATCTCTTATGCTCCAATCTATTCATTTTCTTGGAATGGATGAATTCAAACGTACTCCAGTTTCGTTCATAACCTATTGCACTCACATATTGACTTAAAATTCGAATTACAAACCTTTGCAATTCTAGAACACCACTTATGAATTAATCCCACCAAGAAACTGTAAGTTGTAAGATAAAAAAAGTAGCGTTGCAAACAAAATAAGTTATAATTAATTTTCAACAAATAAGAAAAGGAAATAACTAATACCTGGAGAAAGTTTTGCTTTTTGTCAAATAGCAATCGGTAATCCAAAATCCCCAAAAGATAGCTTATAAAGCTCTATTTGTGAGCCTAAAAGTTCTTGCATCATTTTATGATCAACAATTGTTATAATAATGAATAACATTACTATACTAACTTCAGCTTCTTTTTAAAATCTAGTCTAAAATACACACCAGGATTAAAAAACGCCCCAGCTGTAAACAATGAAGAAGAAAATTGTCTTTCCTATCTCTCATTGATGATTGCAAGATATGGTGTATACAAAGAAGGCCTAGGTTTTAGATTGGTCTTGATTGCTTCCTTGGACCTTTCTATGAAATCATAAAAATATCTCATTGTTGCCTTTGCTTTACTATCAGCTAGGACCCTACCAAAGGCTCACAAATACAGATAACAAATTGTCATTGATACCAAGATTCTCTATCTTTCAGTATAATTCTGGAAACCTCCACTCCAGCATTAGACCTAGCATGCTGAGATGCAACTCATTTATTACTTGTAAATAAGTCTTAACTCTTTCTTCATCGTAACAAAAGACTAAAGTAATAAGAAATTTGTTGCGAATCTCATCACAATAGGATGACATAAATTCGTACTATTGGTAAATTCTTTTCTCATTAAATTCAATACCCACGCACGATTATAGATGAACTTAGTCACCTTTTTAGCTTTCTACATAGTCTCATCAATAATAAGAAAATACCTAGGATCTCCTATATTTTCCAATATTAGGTCAATGCAATGTACAACACAAGGAGTTAAAAAAAGAATTATACTTATTCTGTAACCTTCTTCCTGCCTCTTTATAAGTAGCATCATTGTCAGTAATGAACTGAACAATGTTTTATGGCCTTATTTCATTCAAAACTTCATCAAATATCTTAAACAAAGTATCAGTATTTCTAATCAGGCCAGCTACATTAATATACTTCAAAAATATTGAGCCATTTGCAGAATAAACTAAAAAATTAATAATAAGCTCTTGTCTCCTATTTGTCCAACTATCACACATGATTGAACACCCAAAAGTAGCCTAATTCACTCTTCTTTTTGCCAAATAACTTCTAATTTTAGAAACTGAACAATTCAAAAGTTTATCTCTTAAGTCATCAATCGAAGGAGCTTTGTATCCCAGACCATAAGAAGCTATTGCATCCACCATCTATCTACTGCCATATCGACATTCGTGAGCCGCATCTCTTGATTGCATTGCACTATGAATTGAAGTTAGGCTCCAGGAGTTGTTCATGGTGCAAAAAAAATAGTCACTTGCCTTCTTCTTTTCCTCACATCAGGTCTAGGTATAACATTTACTTGTTTTTGGGCCTAGGATGCAATACTACCAGTACTAGTACTAGTACCACCTTCAACATTTTCACAATCACCATGAAAACCAGTAAAAGAACTTCCATTACCAATTTCAGAATTCAACCTTTCTCTTCTGTCTTTCTCATGTTGATATTCTTCAAGCAATGTTTTCATTTTCATTTGTCACTTCACATCATGACTTACATTTTTACAAAGTTCTACACATCCTTTAACTGCATCTAAATGCTTCTTCAATCGAGTGATTCGTACTCCTTTCAAATGCTTGTTACAAAACAAGCAAATTGTATGATTCTTCATACCTAGGACCAATGCATCATGAGCCCAAGCTGGATCATTATATCTTTTTGAAGTAGTTTGATCAGGAAAACTTGAACTTCCTTCCATTTATTTGTAACAATAAATAAAGGTATTAGTTTTGTAAGACATTAATCCTTTAGTGGTTTCATCAACAAAATTAGCAGTGATAAGTCTTTCATGAGGCAATACAGCATAAATAATGTCTTTAACTCTTTATATTAAGCCTAAAGACGTAAAGATTCATGAAACTAGAGTAAAATTTAGAAATAGATAGACTTTCCTATTGGAGATTAGTAAATTCATGCTAAATTTAAAATCGAAGTACAGTGTTATATTTTATAGTCTTGAAGGTTTAAAGATTTAAGATGATGACTTAACGAATTCAAAATTTCAAGTCATGACTTAAACATCCCTAACTTCACTTAGCATGTTCATTTTTAATCTTGTTTTTTCAGGTTTATGATCATTGCTATCGACATATCTTCATTAATCCTTACCTTTAATAAATATCATGAAATAGAATGCACAAGCTGAGTACTTTTTTCATTAAGATGAACTAAGAAATTTTCACACTTATCCGAAGATGTAATGCCAAGGTACTATAAATGAGATAAAAATGGAATAATGAGAAAATAAGATTTTGAATATGCAAAACTATGGGATGGACTAACTTTGGGATAAATAAAGGTGAATATGCAAGAGACTTGATGACATGAACTAATTTTAGGATAAAGATTAAAGAAAATTTGGAGATATAGATTTTACTTTTTTTTAATTTTCTATACAATAATTACAATTTCAAAACCTCCTCTTCAACTCTTCCACAATACCACAACCGAATTATTATTGTACTCAATTAATTATTTACCCAATATCCAAATATCATTTTAATAATTTTAAGAATATGCCATTTAATTATTTACTTTGAATTCTCAGTTTTAAGGTTTTAATGCAAGTTTAAAGTCAAACTTTCTAACTTTTAAATCATGCATGGCATTGTTGTGCATTTCAAATTTTCAATGATAAAAAATTTTAAGATAAATCAACCAAACCACAGCAATTGACCAAACTCATTTCATTCAACTACAATCCATTATCCAACCGGCGACAAATCACAAATGACAAATCCATTCACAAATTCATTCCAATTTCTAACCCATTCACAATCACATATACAATTAAGCAAAAAAGTCAATTGCAAAGTGAAAACAACACACCCAAATAAATTCACAATCGGTTTTCAGGTCGAGTTGGGTTTAGATATGGTATTATTACGTATTTGGTAGTTGCGGATGCGTGAAGGACAGGAGGAGAGCAACCGATGGTGGTGTGGTGCAATTGGTGGCCCTTGTGGAGAAGGGTTGAAGCCTGATGGAGGTCCGGATAAAGCTCGGTGATGGCAGGTTCGTGTGGTAGAGAAAGATCCAAAGATGACAATTGTGTGGTGTGGACGTGCGGTGGTTCGTGGTTGTCATGTTGCCAGAGAGGGTGAAAGAGAAGCACTGCCAGAGATAGAGGGGAGAATGAGAGAGAGAGAATAGAGACGAGATGAGAGTGTGAGATAGAGAGAGAATGGAGGTGAGTGAGTGAGAAAGAGAGAAAAAATAAAAGTAGCAGAGGAGAGTGCAGGGGGTTTGGGTAAAAAATTTTAGGCTTTTGCTAAATAGTTTCTCATATTTCTAAACTTACGATGTCAACCAATATATGACTGATATTTTGAAAACCGGTCCGTACCAAACAAAAACACTCGATATCGGCGAGTACCAAAAATTTAGATAATATTTCATTTTTTGATCGGTACAATACCAGCCGGTACGAAACGGTATTCTAAACACTGGTAAAGTAGATGGCCACTAGTTGGGTCCTAATTTCTTTTTATTGTCAACATGTTTAAAAATACTTAATTGTAAAATTCGAGAAATTTTAAGATTGAATATGAAATATTTAATAAATAAGGATTAATACAAGATATTACATTTTATTTGAGCCTAATTAATATTCAGTTAAATTTAGTTGCAATTTTAATTAAAAATTAATGTTTCAATTAAATGACAAAAGATTTGAGCTAAGACTTCGTTAGGTAAGAATTCTGAGAAGGATTATGTTTCACAATGAAGAATTAATTATGATTATAATTAACGTTTATTTTCTTTGTTAATTATGATATAAAATTTAATTAATTTTTACATTCAAAAAATTAATCAGTTCTGTCTTGCTCAGCGCCAGTGATTGATACTCTCTTTGAATTGTTCTTCATTTTGATTCTTTTTGTGCTTCGCCTCCTTCCTTGCACTTGCTTGTGATTTTGTTTTTCTGAGGTGGTGGGTTCCTTCTTCTACTTACATACAGAGATGGTGTAACGAGAAGGGGAACACTATCTGTGAAATATGTTTTGTTTGCTGGTTTCTGTTTTTGTTTCCTGGGTTTTGTATTTTTCTAACTTTCTTTTTTGTCGGCATTGTTCATTTGCGTTCTACCTGTTTTCGATACTTTTGATGGCGTTGAATTTGTTACATGCATTCCCATGTGTCCAATTATCAGTTTTTGGACTGATGGTTTAGTTTTGTTTCTGGTTTGAATACTCATCTCTGCCGCTCGCTGTCAAGTCTCTTTCCTATATCCTTGTTCTGATATTGGCATATTCTATTTTATTTCTCTGAAATTCTTACAGAAAAATTTATAAAAGTATATTTTTAATTATACAGGATTAAAAAAATATTTTATAATTTTTAAGAATTAGGTATTGATTCGTACGAACCGGTACCAGCTTCGCACCTTTATACGAGCATATAGTAAAGGAAGAAATCAACTCAGTAGCGCGACCTGTCAGAGCTGTTCTTCTTCTTCCTTGTAATAGTAGTAGTCTGAATCGCATCCTGGTTGAGGAAGAAGATAAAAAAGATATTAAAAAGAAAAACCAAAGGCAGGCGTATGATCGATGATGATGAGTGAACCAATAACCGAGACTCCTTGCATCACCGTCGTTGCCAATGCCAGTTCAACAGGTGAACAAAATCTCAATACGTAACATCTAGCTTTTCTTTCTTTTTAAATTCGTAATTGTTCATCCCATTGTCTATGAATGGAGTTTTAGGGTTCTACTTTATCTAATAATCTTGATAATTACACTTCGCTTTTCGGTAATTTTCTGTCTGCGGAACTCTATCCAACAAAACATGAATATCTCCTATAATTTTGGATCCTGATAAATCCCTTCTTTCCCGTTTGATGCTTACCTATGATGATTCTGTTTTCCTTTGGGCTTAACCTTCTTTTCTTTATTTGACTTTATATACATGTCTGTGTCTGTTTGTGTGTACATTTATGTGTTGGATGTATGTTTCGTTTATTTTTCCTTCAAGATGATGTAGATTTAATACTTGCTTCACTGAACACACTGCTTTTTGGATTAGCAAACTCCTTATTTAAGAATAACTGTTCGTTTGAAAATTTTTCAATCAAATACGCATGCCCATTTCCCTAATTTGGTTTGTTTGTGCCTTTTTTTTTTAAGTTGATTACCTATTTTCCCAACTCCAGTAATTGTTTCCATAGTCTCTGAAACAGGAAGTGAGGTAAAAAGGACATCTAAGGAGCAGAGAGATGCTCTGCCCGGCGAGCCTGTTTGTGCTGTCTGTGGCCGCTATGGTGAATACATATGCGACCAGACTGATGATGACATTTGCAGCTTGGAATGCAAACAAACCCTACTGGGAAGGCTTCCCAGTACCCACACTTGTGCTTCCATTGTTCACTTGCCTCCTATAACTTTACCTGCTACTGATGAGTGCTTCTATGTCAGAGATTCTCTTAATGCTTCTGAATCTCAATCCTTGACAGATGATCAAACTGAATTGCTTAGACAAAAACTTCAAATCCGTGTTAGCAGCAAGTTGATTCCTCCTCCAATTTTGTCATTCTCTTCTTGCAGTCTTCCTCAGAAGCTCCTTCAGAATATAGAATCTGCAGGATATGATATGCCTACACCCATCCAGATGCAAGCCATCCCAGCTGCTTTGAGAGGCAACAGCCTGCTTGCTTCCGCTGACACTGGCTCAGGGAAAACTGCTTCCTTTCTTGTTCCTATTGTTTCCCGTTGTGCAAGTTATCGCCTTAAACACTTCCATAACAATAAAAATCCACTAGCAATTGTTCTAACTCCAACTAGAGAGCTCTGTATACAGGTTGAGGATCAAGCAAAGTTGCTTGGAAAGGGTTTGCCTTTTAAGACTGCACTTGTGGTTGGTGGTGATGCCTTGGCGGGTCAGCTCCACCGCATCCGCCAAGGAGTGGAACTGATTGTAGGAACTCCAGGCCGACTACTTGATCTTCTAATGAAGCATGATATAAATCTAGATGATATAATGATGTTTGTTCTAGATGAAGTTGATTGCATGCTCCAAAGGGGTTTTAGAGACCAGGTTATGCAAATATATAGGGCTCTTTCACAACCCCAGGTGTTAATGTATTCTGCTACAATCTCAGTTGACATAGAGAGGATGGCGAACTCTTTGGTGAAAGACATTATCTTTGTCACAATTGGGAAGCCTAACCAGCCTAGTAAGGCTGTGAAACAGCTGGCTATTTGGGTTGAGTCAAAGCAGAAGAAGCAGAAGCTGTTCGATATATTGATGAGTAAACAACACTTTAATCCACCTGCCATTATATATGTGGGTTCGAAACTTGGAGCAGATCTCCTATCTAATGCAATAACTGTGACCACTGGGTTGAAGGCTCTTTCAATCCATGGGGAGAAGTCCATGAAAGAAAGAAGAGAGATCATAAAGTCATTTTTGGTGGGAGAGGTTCCTGTGATTGTATCCACTGGGGTTTTGGGTCGGGGAGTTGATCTATTAGGGGTGAGACAGGTAATAATTTTTGACATGCCCAATAACATAAAGGAGTATGTCCATCAGATTGGGAGGGCATCCCGAATGGGAGAAGAGGGTACAGCTATTATTCTTGTGAATGAGGAGAACAAAAATTTGTTTCCAGAGTTAATTGAATGTTTGAGATCTTCTGGAGCAATATTACCGCGGGAGCTTGTTAATTCAAGGTATGCTGTTTGCACTGTTTCTGTTGGTAGAGGTCATCGAAAGCGGAAGCATAACTTCTGAAACTTTAGTAGTATTCTTTTATGGCTATTTTCCACTCGTGTAGTTCGAAAAGAAAATTACTTTGCCATTATATTGTTGAATTCCTTGACTTCTCTGAACACATGGCATGAGGAATTTTGCTTCTTGAGGGAACTTCAGGATTACTTGATGCAGTTGGAGATGACTACCCTTGAGTGGCAAGAATGGTGTTTGCAGACGTATAAAATGGCCTGAAGCTTTGGAGATGCAACATCTTGTGGAGCATGATCATAGATATTACCCTTGGAGAAAGAATCTTTCTTCCATTGATGATTTTGGTAGTGTTTAATTTGCACATATCTTAGAGGATAGTCAGAATTTTGGGAGAGAATACCAACATTAATGCAATCCAACATTTTCAAGCATAATTGTGGCCCTTGTTCTACTGTAGCGATTTTGGTGGTCAGTCCCTAACTGACTCAAGAGATCTGGATTCCCCAGCAGTTTTCAAGTGAGTGAAAAGTTTCTGGGACCAAGAGTGGGCATGCCCAATATGCTGGGAAACGCTTTTGCTTCAAATGGGAAAGTATTTAGTATGCAGTGGAATGGTTAGTGATGCATTGATATCAGGCGTTGGTGATGAATGTGGGCAATGCCGCGATAGTGGGTTACAACTTGTGCAAAGCAGTTTTTGGGTTGGTTGGATGGATACGAACACACATGATGAATAATTGAAGGTCCATATTTGTATACTATATGATTAAGGGTCTTACCTTTCCATATATGTGCATGAAATTTATGCCTTATAATATTATGTCTTACCGATGTGAATAGAATTTAACTTTAATAATGGATGCCATTTATTTATTTCTTTGATAAATGAAAGGTTCAGTCAAATTTCTACAATTATGAGGAATCCATGAATTGTGCAGATCGTAAGCAGTACATTTAGTGGATTGTCTATGCAATTTGTGGTGTAGTTTAAGAATGAACTGATGCTGGTTAATTCTGTTGTATAAGTTCAAAATGAACAAGAATATATATTTGTAAAAATACGCAATAGCCAATGAGAGGAAATTTTAGGCAAAGCAGAACCTTACGGGATGTTTGTTTCTAATTTTATTTTTAATTTTCTGTTTTTTGTTTTCAAATTTAGTAAAAAAAATTGTTTGTTTGAATTTTTAGTTTTTGTTTTTAGTTTTTGTTTCTTTCAATTTTCAAAAATTATGACAACTATAAAAAGTTTTTATTTCGGTTTTTTCCATAATTTAATTTACTATCATTTAATATATTATTTAATAATTTAAAATTTAATAAAAATTATGAATAATTTAATTAACAATATATATTTAATAAATTAAATTAATTATCAATAAAATTATGAATAATTTAATTTTATTTAATTTTTGTAATTAAATTATATGTAATTTAATTATAATAAGTGATAAAAATATAATTATATTAATAAATAAAGAAAATTTTGTTTTTATTTAAAATAAAAATAAAAAAATTAAAAACAAAAATTGAAAACTAAAAAAAATAAAAGTAAAATCATGATAAAAATTTTACAAGATTAATTATTTATTAATTATTTTTATAATGAGATAATTGTTCTTAAATGACGTGAAATAAAAAACATAGTTAATTACATATTTTTAACTATAATTAAAAATCGACTTTCTACGACGCTTCAAAGGTCCCTTCAGAATCTGCCACCATCGAAAAGCTCTTTTCGTTAAAACAGTTCGTTACACACCACTGATTTCAGACTTCTCCACTACCGCCACTATGGCCTGCTCGGCAGCCTCCGACATATTATGCTGGCTCTTGTGAGCCCTCATGTGCATTTGAAGATTCGCATCTTGCTTAAACCTTTTCTCACAAAGCTCGCAGAAGTGAACGACACGAGTTGCGAATGAGATCAGCGCTTCCTCTTTACAGTCATCCACAACAAAGGTAAGTTCTTTTGGCCTCATTTTTTGGTGCTAAGTCTTGGGTCTTCTTACTTTCATTGATGATATTGCGGAATACCTAAGGACGTCTTCAACCCGTTCTATCAAAATAGAGTTAGAGATTCGTCCATTTCGAAGATGTTACATACCTTTCGTTCCAACCCACAATTTTAATTTTCACATACAAATTTTTTTTTGGTATATTCTTTTTTATTTTTATATTTTATTATTATCATTATTTTATAAATTAATCCATCTTAATTTTTTCGGGTACATTTTTATTTATAATATTATTGTTATTATGTTTTTATGTTAATAAATAATAAAATTTCAATAAAATTATAATTTATTATTTAATAATACTAAATAAAATAATATATGAGATATATTTCTCTATTTCATATTATTTAAATATATTAAATGACAATATAATTATGTAATATTAAACATAAAATTTTATTAAATTTCATAAATAAAAAAAATTTAGACAAAAAAGGTACAAAACATTTATGACACCAAAAAAATTAAAAGATAATATCACCAATAAAAATATATATAGTATAATCCAATAATTCTGTGAATTAATATATTATTCTCGTAAATATTTTATTAATGCATTCTTTAATTCAATACGTGCATTTTTGTCCTTGATTTGTTTATATTGGGTAAGAAATTGTTGAAGTCGGATATTTATTTGTTGCCTTTTTACAATTAGTTCTGGAGCTTCCATTACAATTGATTCATTGAGATTGCATTCATCCTCAACAATCATATTGTGCATAATAATACATGAAGTCATGATATCATGCAACACTTTAAGAAAAAATCATGTCGGTCCTGCAATAATTGTAAATCGCAATTGTAGAACTTCGAATGCACGCTGCACGTCCTTCCTACACGACTTTTATCTCATTGCAAAATATTTTTCTTTATGAATGAGGCTTATGAATTGTTTACACAATGGTGGACCATTTTAGATAAATCCAAACAGTTAAATAATTTCTCATATTATATCATTTCTCTCGGATAACATAATAAACAGAAGGAGCAATACTTTAATCAAGATTAGAAAGTAAATGTGATGATTTCAACATATTAATATCATTATTTGTACGTGACATATCAAAATAAGTGTGTCATTTTTATATATTATAATCAGCAATAGTTTGAAGAATAATAGTTAGTGATCTCGAACGTCTAACAATTGTTGGACAATTTTTTCACTTCCAATGCATACAATCGAGACTAGTCAACATTCGTAAAAAACCATGTTGCTCACCAATATGAAGAAGTCTTGCAATATCTCTAGCATTTGGTGGTCTAAGATACCACTATGCAAAAATGTCGATAATTACACAACAGAATCTCTTGAAGCCTCTGTTGACTCACCAATTTCTATTAACTCATTAATTTTAACATACTCATTCGTAGCGTTCGCAGTTGTACCATATGCTAATCTAGGATGTGACTGTTATTTTTAGTAGAGTTAATAATCTAAATCTACCAAGTCCATCTCTTCGTTGTTAGAAATAGTTATCATGTTTTCTTATAGCATCAACAATATGAAGGAACAAACTTTGAGACATTTGATATCATCGTCGAAACATATTATCATTATATCATAGATTTTCATAAAAATAATCTAAAAACAAATTAGGATTTGAACGCTTCATGATCGCGGTTTATCACTATATGTCCTGGGATGGAGCTATGATGCCCACCTTGGTTGTTTCGTTGATTGCAAAGAAGCTCAATTGTTAAATTATTTTTCTATATCAAATTATATATGACTATTTCCTCTTCATCTGTACTATGCATTATTAATTCAAGTTCATCATCACTTAACGATGATGAGAATAAAGATAAAGATGATAACATGATTTGGAATTTGATATTAGAATAATCTCTAATATCATAATTCATTACAATAAATTGATGAGTAATTGATTTAGTAAAGGATGATATTTATAGTTCTTATTATAGTCAAAATATTGATAAAATCTATTCAATGGTTAATTTTATGATGAAACTCATCCGATGGTTGAGATTTAGATGAATGCTATTAATTTTATCTAATATGGATAAAGTTGATTATAAGTTTCCAAATGATTAAGGATGAAATCCATCCAACAGTTGAGATGATAATGAAATTCAATCGGACGGTTGAGATTTATATATCTATTAATTTTATCTAATGTAGATAAGGTTGATGATAAGTTCCCAAATGATTAAGGATATAATCCATCGAACGATTGAAATGATGATGAAATTCAATCAGACGATTGAGATTTAGATGAAATCTATCAATTTTATCTAAAGTGAATAAGGTTGATGATAAGTTCCCAAATGATTAATCTAACGGTTGAGATGATGATTATATCTAATCAAATGGTTGAGATAATGATAGTATTCATCATCAGGTTTATAAATATGAAACATAGTGTTTAAGCAAATCACCATTTCAAACCAAGTATTTCATTTTTCTTTATCCTAAATATAACATTCTCACTAGCACTTCAATTCTTAAAGAAAAATAGATTCTCGATCTACTAGATACATCATTAGTAAAGATATGCTCCTATGTCAGATTTATATGGAGATTTTGCAAGATCCGATTATTGGGAGGCATCAAATTTCTGACCACTTTTGGGAATGAGTTGAGGAGGCATATAACAATGAGGTAACTAATGGGTAGGAGCAATATAACAAGAAATTTGTACAAGAGTAATGGTGAAAAATAGCGCAAGCTGTTAAAAAATTATGAGCTTGCATCATACAAGTGGAGAATATGAATTCCAGTGGTGCATCGGATCAAGATATTGTAAGTTTCCTAAATTTTTAGTTCTTGTAATTTTATATACACTTAGTGGCTGAATAATTAACAAATATATATACATTGTTTGCAGTTGAATTGTGTGAAGGGGTTATTAACGCAAGATGTTAACTGCAAAAGATGTTTCAAATATGATCATATATGGAACATTGTCAAAGATTTTGAAAATTTTAATGATGATGTCATTTCACCAAGACAAATTTATTAGAGGCAAATTTCCAACTACGTGTCATCAGAATTTGATAATCCAACACTTGAATATTAAGTACTAGTATCTCCTATGCTTTCTGATTTCAGTATAAATTTGAACAATGACGAAGTCGGTGGCTCTTTATCCAAAAGGTCTATTAGGTGAAGAAGGCCAATGCGAAGAGAAAAATGGAGAAAAAATCTTCTTCTGAGATAAGTAATCTTAGAGATGAAAACTGAGAGCTTATTAAGTTACTGAAACAACAAAGCAAAAATAGATAAGTAATGCTTGAAATGAATAAACAGAAGATGAAGATTCAGAGACAAAAGTTTGCTTTGAAGCAATTGAAAGAAGATATTAAAATTATGTCTCAGGACTTTAATTAAATTAGAGATCCTAGTTGTCGTGTTTATACTGTAGCTGAACAAGCACGAATTCTCAAACAAAGATCCCATCAAACCCATCAATCACAATAATAACCAATTTGTCAAATACTATTTTTGGCTAATATTTTGTTAATATTAGTAAAGATGGAACTGATCTACTTGATTATTAATTTTTTCGACTCTGTATTAGTAGTTAATTATATTTTTCTTGTGTTTTTTTAATTTAGTTCTACTGCTTGACTATTAATATCTATGTATATGTGTTTTAGTTTATCTTTGTTTGTAATTTATTATGCCATTGGATGGATTTTATTAGTATCTCAACCATACCAAGAATTTCTATAAATACCATCCTTCACTAAATTAAATATGCATCAATTTATTGTAATAAATTATAATATTCGAGGTCTTTCTAATATTGAATTCCAAAACATGCTATCATCTTCATCTTCATCTTCATCATCATTATCATCATCAAGTGATGATGAACTTGAGTTGATGGTGCATAATACAGTTGAAGATGAAATAGTCATATATAATTTGATATAAAAAAATAACTTAACAATTGAGCTTTTTCACAATCAACAAAACAACTAAGGCGGGCATTGTGGCTCCATCCCAATGCATATAGTGATCAACTGCGATCACGAAGTTGCAGATCCTAATTTGTTTTTAGATTATTTATGTAAAAATTCGAGATATAATGATAATATGTTTTGGCGACAACATTGAATGTCCCGAAGTTTATTCTTTTATATTGTTAATGCTGTAAAAGAGCATGATAACTATTTCCAACAACGAAAAGATGGATTTGATAGACTTGGATTATCAACTCTACAAAAAATAATAGCTACATTCTGGATGTTAGCATATGACATACTTGCAGATGCTACGGATGAGTACGTTAATTGAAGGCTTCAGGAGATTCTGTCGTGTTATTGTCGAGATTTTTATAGAGCGGTATTTTAGATCATCAAATGCTAATGATATTGCAAGGCTTCTTCATATTGGTGAGCAATATAGTTTGCCAAGAATGTTGGGTAGTCTCGATTGTATGCATTAGAAGTGGAAAAATTATCCTACGACTTGGTCGGGATATTATGCTAGAGGTTCAGGATAACCAATTATTATTCTTGAAGTTATCTTTGATTATAATCTATGGATATGACACACTTATTTTGGTATGCTAGGTATAAATAATGACATTAATGTCTTGGAATCATCACATTTACTTTCTAAATTTGCTAAAGGTATTACTCTTCTTACTCCTTAAGTTATTCAAGGAAAATAATATAGTATGTGATATTATTTAGCTGATGGGATTTATCTGAAATGGTCCATCATTGTGCAAACAATTCATGAGCCATGTTCGTAAAGAAAAAAATATTTTGCAATGAGACAAGAGTCATGTAACAAGGATGTGGAGTGTGCATTCAGAGTTCTACAATTATGATTTGCGATTGTTGCAGGACTAACATGTTTTTTGCTAAAAAAGTGTTGCATGATATCATGATTGCATGCATTATTATGCACATTATGATTGTTGAGGATGAATGCGATCTCAATGGACTAATCACAAGTGTACTGGAAGCTTCAGAATCGACTGTAGAAAGGGTAACAGATGAAAATATCCTATTTTAACAATTTCTTGCCTAGTATAAACAAGTCAAGGACAAAAATGTGCATATCAAATTAAGGAATGCATTAATAGAACATTTATGAGAACAATATACTAATTCAGAGAATTAGTGGATTATGTTGTGTGTATTTTTAACGGCGATATTATCGTTTAATTTTTTGGTGTAATGAATATTCTATGCCTGTTTTTTATGTCAAAATGTTTTTGATTTATAAAATTCAATAAAATTTGATGGTTGATATTACGTAATTATATTGTAATTTAATATATTTAAATAATATGAAATAGTGCAATATGTCTAATATATTATTTCATTTAGCATTATCAAATAACAAATTATAGTTTTCAATTGTTTATTATTTATTAACATAAAAATAGAACAACAATAATGTTGTGAATAAAAATGTAAACAAAAATAAAATAAAGTTGGGTCAATTTTATAAAGTAATTTTAATAATAAAAAATGAAAGGTAAAAAGGAATATGTGTAAAAAATAGAGTTGTGGGTTAGAGTGAAAAGAAATATAATATCTCCCAAATGGAGGAAACTCAACTCCATTTTGGAGGAATGGGCTGGAGATGTCCTAAAGATGCAAATTTTATAATCCTTAACTCTGTCAAGTTTTAATCATAGCTCACTCAAGTTTTCACACTCCTCTTCTACTTCCACCCCTTTCCCACCACGGGTTTCTCATTCAAGTATGTGCTTAAAGCTGATTCCTTTTCTGAGTTTTTGAATTCGATAAAAAAGAAGTCCCATATGCCAACTAACTTTGGAAAATATAGTAGATAATCATGGTCTATTGTGGAGTCAATGATGAAGATGGTAATGATAAAGATGACAACTTTTATATAAAAAGATGTGTGGAACTTGTAATGAAGGCAATTGGGTGTACTGGTCCTAATCTTATGGGGGGCTATGTTATTATCAAGGATGGCAAATTTACCCTAAAGTTGAATAGTATTATTATAATTTATTTATTAATAAAATTAATTTTTAAATTTCAAATAATATATCTTACAATTTGACATAAAGGTGAGTTTTTTTATCTAATTGTAAAAATAATAAATAATGTTATGTCAATATTGATATGGCTCATTAATATTTCTATCAATTTAGAATCTGCTTTATACCTTTTTAAAATATTAAAATTCAAATTAAACAATTTGTCTATAGTTTTTCTCCAAGTCTTGTTGAATATTTCCTCAAGGCCTGGCACATCACTTAAGCCCGCAAAGTTTCATCTACATGTTTGTATCCAAAATTTAGGGGTTATTGAAGTATATGAATATAGATATAGAAGTTGTGAACTCATTCCACCATTTGGAAAAATAAGTTGTCAATATTTAATTTACAACATTTGGATGACCTCAAGTTATGAAAAAAAAAAATTGAAACAACAAGAAACCAAAGGATATAATCTTGGAACCAATTCAAAAACCAAAATTGCACAAACTAAAACATAGAAATCATTATACCTAAAATTTGGTTTCCAAAACAAATAGAAGGGAACTTGAGGTATAGGGTTGAAAAAAACATCACCTTAGTCTCATCTCCACCTCATTGCTCTCAGTCTTGATGTTAGGTTGCTTAATTTGTGTCTCCTTGCATCAAATGAGATGCACTCTAAGGTTTTCACCAAAGATTGATTAGAAAATCAATATTTCCTAACGTTAGATGGTGCTTTAATGGCCTAACTTCGATCCTAGAAGATCCCCAAATTAAACTATTTAATGGGTGATTTATTGCTTAACACATGAGCTAAATGACAAAGCTAGTTTCAGCCTTGAGAGGGGGATAGGTAAAAATTGACAGATAGGAAGAAAATAGGAGAAAATTGGCAACTGAGAAGAAGAAGATGGGTTTGTCGAAAAACACCTCATATTTAGAGATAAAATTAGGGTGGAGATGCCTCTTGAATTGTCTCAATTGCCCTTGTGGAATTTAAGTTATGAAACATACAAGTAAGGATAAAATAGTCATGAGGCTTTAAACTTATCCTAATTGCCATTTCATGGCACAACTCACGATGAATAACTTCCTCTCCAAGGTTGGCCACGCTAATGATTTATTTAATTACAACTTTGCCATTTAGATTTAATCTCATGCTTCAAAATAATTAAACATTTGACTCAATTGCCATATAACTATACCATATAATTATATGAATTATTTTGTTGAGCAATAATTTTATATGACATGTCATACGTATCAAATAAATTTATCTAGGATTAAATTTGTTATCTAATAACATTTATTCTAATGCCATATGACGACCAAAATAATTATAACACTTATAATTAATTTTATCGTCATATTCATATCTCTATATGATATACTAGAATAATTTCCTTTTTCTAATCAAATCTTTTCTGGTGTGACCCATTAGGATCTATGTCATGTTGACAATAGAAATAAAACTCCTTATAATTCTATAAATAATAAATGGTATATAGCAAAATACATTATAATTACTCAAATAACATAGATGATAAGTATCGTAAACAAATCACAATCCTGAAGCAATAATTGTCTGTGTCAATTCTCTTGTCACATAATATCCTGAATAAATGCAAGATTGAAATATGCCATTCTTGCCAATTTATTCTTTCTTGATCTCCAAAGTAAATCACAAATATGATTAACTCCTTAATCATATTGCATGCATACAATATTACTTTATCAAGGGCCTATAGATTATCGCTCATATCATATACTGGAGACAACATTATTCTTGTTAAGCATTTATCCTTTACATAAGTCACGCTTATTGTGATATTATCTATATAGCTACCTGTTATAGTTAGCGTTGGACAATACCAACAAATACATATTTCTCATGTAAGAGAATGAATATCTCATACCGTAGAATTCAAGACATGTATGAAACATTAATGAAATAAACACAATCATAATAATGTTTCATTTAAGGTCTGTAAAATACCATAATCTCCATTATGTGTCTCTGTGATTAAATCGATAGCTCCATATTGAATGGTTTGTAGAACATCACCATCATTTAATCTACACACTAATCTTTTAGTAGGCAACTAATATTTCATGTTAATTACCAAGATTAATGACATTTCAGGGTAATCATTATTTTCCATTATAGAGTTATACAATCCGAGTCCTCAACTCAAATAAACCGTTAACAATGATAACGCATGGAACAAAATGATATAAACCATCCAATTCATGAACATAACAATTGGAATACAACCATCCAGTGGTTAGCTTCTAGATCATAACATTAACAATCTCCTACTTGAGCTAGAGCCAATCCAAATACATCTTTATGCATAAAAGCTCTAAACAAGTGTAGCCTTATAAATAATAAACATCTTTATGCATAAAGAAAAATTCACTCAAATCCAATCTCCAACGTATCTATAATACACATTGATGTAGTGTGAACCGTATGCTTGGTTTGAGAAAGAAGTTTTATTAGTGGGTCGGTTGTGTTATGACTGAATCAACTTTGCAAACCTTTAAATCACCCTTCTCTACAATCTCTCGTATGAGGTGATATCGTCGTAGAAGGACCTTTGATGTGACCTAGGTTCCTTCACCTGAGAAATAGCTCCATCGTTGTCACAATAGAGCTTAATTGGTCTAGTGATACTAGGAACTATATCAAGTTTTGAGATGAACTTCTTGATCCAACATCCCTTTTTGGCTGCTTCGAAAGCAGCTATGTATTCGGCCTCAACGGTGGAATCAGCTATGGTCTCTTTCTTGAAACTCTTCTGGCTCACATCTCCTTTGTTGAGGATAAACATATGCTCCGATTGTAGTTTCATATCATCACAGTCAGTCTGAAAACTAGCATTAGTGTAACCTCTTACAATGAGCTCAGAATCCCCGCCATGGACAAGAAACATATCCTTAGACCTTTTCAGATACTTAAGGATATTCTTGAACACAGTCTAATGCGCTAAGCCTAGCATAACCTGATATCTGCTGATTATACTCAAAGCGTATGATACATAAAGGCAAGAGCATATCATGTTATACATGATAGAGCCAATCGCCGAAGCATATAGAACTCTACTCATCACATCCAGCTCAACAGGTGTCGAAGGATACTGGTTCTTCCTAAGATGGATAACATGTGACATAGGCAAGAAACCTTTCTTGGCATCCTATGTGATGACCTCTTCAATACCTTGTCAATATATGTACACTAGCTCAATCCAATGAGCCTCTTAGATCTATCTCTATAGGTCCTAATGCCTAAGATATAGGTAGCCTCACCCAAATCCTTCATTGAGAACACCTTCATCAATGAGGACTTAATGAACTCCAACAAAGGAATGTCATTCCCGATAAGAAGTATGTCGTCCACATATAACACCAGGAAGACTATTGCCTCCCACTAATCCTTTTATACACACAAGGTTCTTCCTCACATTTGACAAAATCAAACTTTTTGATCTCTGTATCAAAGCGCTTGTTCCAATTGCATGATGCTTTCTTCAATCCATAAATGGATCTTTGAAGCTTGAACACCTTCTTAGTAACCTTTAGATCCACAAAACCCTCTGGTTGTATTATATACACATTCTCTTCTAAATCCCCATTTAGAAAAGCGATTTTGATAACCATTTGCTATATTTCATAATCATGAAAAGCAACAATTGCTAAAAGGATCTAAAGTGACTTTAACATAGCCACGAGCGAGAAGGTCTTATCATAATCAATTCCTAGAATCTACCTGAAACATTTTGCAACAAGTTGTGCTTTGTAAGTAGTCAAATTTCCATTTATGTTTGTTTTACTCTTGAAAACCCACTTATTTTCAATGGGTTTTTACCTCAATAGGAAGATCAACTAAGTTCCAAAACTGGTTATTATATATATGGACTATATCTCGAATTTCATGGCTCTAAGCCATTCATTAGATTCTGGCCTTTTCATTGCTTCCTTATTGGTTAATGGATCTTCGATGTCTAAGACTGTCACCTCATGTAGTCCTATGTACCTCTCAAGTGCACAAACTACCTTAGTTGACCTTCGTAGTGGAACTACTTCCAGTTGACCTTCCTCCATAACTCCTTATGGTTTAAGTTCAACTTCGAGTTGTATCGATTCAAATGGATGCTGGTCATGAGCCTCTTTCACACCTACTTATGCGGTTGGTTGTACCTAACTCCTACTGACAGAAGCATCTAAGGGTGGGTCAACGTGGCTCCCACTGGCCTCGTTATCTTGTAGTGTTTCCTAAATTTCTTCAAGTCTAACATTACTCCCACTACTTCCTCTTGCGAGAAACTCTTTCTCCAAGAACACACCATGTCGAGCAACAAACACTTTGTTCTTTGACTTGGGATAGAAATAGTATCCTTTAGTTTCCTTAGGATACCCCACAAAGAAGCACCTGTCCAATTTAGGGCCAAGCTTGTCAGACATTAAACGTTTAACATATGCCTCGCAATGCCAAATCTTTAGAAAAGACATGCTAGGCACTTTGCCAAACCATATCTCATATAGTGTCTTTTCTACGGACTTTGATGGAACCTTTTTTAATGTCAATGTAGCAATTTCAAGCGCATATCCCCAAAACGAGATTGGAAGTTCACTTTGACTCATCATAGATTGAACCAAGTTTAACAAAGTTTGATTCCCCCTCTTAGAAACACCATTCCATTGTGGTGTTCTAGAAGGGGTGAGTTATGAGATGATCCTATGCTCTCTAAGATAAGCAACTCATGACTTAAGTATTCGCCTCCATGATATGATTGTAAAACTTTAATCTTCTTGTCAAGTTAGTTCTCAACTTCATTCTCGCATTCTTTGAACATTTCAAAAGATTCAGACTTATGTCTCATTAAATATACATAACCATATCTATCGAAATCATCAGTAAACGTAATGAAGTATCGAAAACCACCTCGAGCATTGGTACTCATTGTTCCATATAAATCACTATGTATAGACACAATAAGTCACTTACCCTCTCACCTCTCTTAATGAAGGGTACTTTGGTCATTTTGCCAAATAAGCAAGATTTGTATGTCCCAATCAATTCCAAATTAATACCCAATTAGAAATAGAGGTAGCAAGGTTAATCTTAATAGCATATATACCTGAAGAAGATGATGAAATCTTTCCACTCTTCAAGTCCTCAAAGTATTTGAGACAATTCCTCTTCCAATGTCCTTTTCCTTTGCAATATAAGCACTCGACATCAAAAATGGCTTTGGCTTTTGGAGTGCTCGAAGTCACCATTTGAGCCTTCCCTTTGCTACCTTTGCCCTTTTTCTTAGCTTTGCATTTCTTCCTTTCTCGATCTTCTTCCTTCCTTTTTGAACCACCAAGACATGAGAAACTCTTTTCTTTATGTCCTTCTCAGCGGTCCTGAGCATTCATGGAATTCCTCCAAAATTTTCTCCATCCTATGTAACACTTCCTATAGAGAACCTACAACTACCCATACATATGACACCCAAAATTTCTCTACATACATTCATGACATAAAATTTTACTCAATTTTGTACATGTACATAGGACAAATTTTCATATCCCTTAACAATATCATTTAAAAGGAGTATTACATCATTACATTAATATGGTAATTCAAAAGAGATATTACACACAATTTAAATTCTTAATCACAAATTATTAAGATACTACAATTTTCTTCATTACATATATAATCATTCTTTAATCAAAAGACACATCCAAAGGTATTTTTACTCCCAACAGTTGGCCTTGGTCCCTGCAGATGATCCTTGTGTCTTATTCCTATTATTTGGACATACTCGGATTAACACTCGTGCTAAGCTTAAAAGCTTAGTGGAGAAATACTTAGTTTAGATGACCACTCAAGACAATCATCCACTAAGCGCACACACATTCATGAATATCATAAACTCATGTAAATAATGATAGCATAATTAAGCAAAGTACATAATGCAAATATGCTTCAACATTATCCATACACCAAAATGCACATTTATAAGCCAGATATTGATATTCAAAGCTCATCAATAGAAATTATTCATATTTTGATGTTGTATCTCTTATTTATGACTATGAAATTTACTTTTTCTATTAAGCCTGCATATTTCCTATGGGTGTGAATAACGAGAGCTATGGATATGCAAAGATATCAAATTGTGGATATCTGAAGGCATCGAACTATAGATATCTGAAGGCATCAAACTGTGGATACCCGAATGTGTCAAACTATAGGGACACTATTGTCTCGAAATGAAGACACCATGGTGTCAAACTGTAGCAATTACACTGTAACCCTATAGACATACCTATCTATCTATCACCAAGACAATAAACCAGGCACTATAACATTTTCCTTTAATCATTTACCAATTTCATGATTAATATATTGACAAGTCATATGGTATTCATTTGAAACCATAAAATTTGTATGTAAACTTG
>JANQBM010000007.1:19031271-19054730 GCA_025594535.1 Erythroxylum domingense | reverse complement strand
TATATGTAAATTTTCTTTAGCATGCATTATGGTCAATCTTAAATTTCAATGTTTAATCACCCTCATTCAAATATGGTAAGTCATATTTCATGTATTTCTAGGTGTTTGCAAATTTTCATAAGCATTAGAAAATGATTTGATATGGTTCAGTGAAAGAAAAACGGAAGCAAAGCACTCAAAATAGTGCAAAACGGGCTAAGCACATGGTGGGTCTAAAAATAGGCGAACAAATTAGTCCAGAAGTAAATCATACGACAGTCTCTAATTGTTTCGTAATTTTTACATAGAAAAAAATTCAAATTAGACTTTGAGGTCTTCTAGACATTCATTTCCCTTTGTCTCTAATTTCCATGTCGTCAAAGATTAAGCCATTTGGACTTCTAAGTTATGAGATAAGTACCAAACATCACAAGCTACTCTAATATAGGGGCAACATCAAGTCTTCCAATATCATACAACCAGTATTAGGTTAGGATCTCTTTTAGAGAATTTTAGTTCTATGTCTTAAATTCCATTTCCAATTGACAATTTGGATGTCTTTAGGCCTAGTTATAGCCTAAACAATAGGACTGGTTCGAGTAAACTGAGAACCTAAGATAGAATTTTACTAAACGTGACTCTTTCTTATCATACTTAACCAATTCATGAAAAGTAACACAAAATCACCATTTTAGCAATCATTTCATGCCCAAATCAATCTTTTTATACATTCACATATACATAAATACAAAAATTAACTAAGTGGAGTCCAAAACCTTGAAATTTACTAGTTAGCTCTTCTTTTAGTACTGTTTCTTCTCTTCCCCTTTAGCTTTGCTTGATTCACCAACTAGAACACTATAAATACACATCTCAATCACATATCCAACCTTATAATTCCAACTCTTCATGAGAAAAGCAAGAAAGATGAAGATGAGAAGAAAAACTACAAACTTTTACCTTGCTTTTCATTTAGATTAGCTTGATTCCTTATGCAAAATGATGTGATTAAGGAGATAGAATGGAAAGTAGTTAAAACATTCCATACACATCCTTCTATACACTCTTCTACTCCCCACTTCAAGAAGTTTTTAGTCTTACACACATGTTCAATCCCATTAGTCCATATGTTGATTTTTGGCAAAATTGCACATTTGGTCCTTCTTCTTCCTTTAATTCCCACATTGGCATATAAAGTCATCAATTGATTTCATTCTTCTCCATAACTCACATATAATTATTCATGTCCATGCCTAAATGAAGAAATTACCAATTTACCCCTGTCTTTAAATTAATTACCATTATATCTTTTAGTATGTTTAGATACACTTAATTCTTTATATGTATTTCTTAGTACACCCTAGACATATTATAATGCTTCTAGGGTATATATTGGGGCCTTACATTTTCTGCCCCTTTAAAGAATTTAGTCATCGAAATTCATACCTGTATTGAATAGTTGTGAGTACCGAGTTCTCATCATCGATTTAGGTTCCCAAGTAGCCTCTTCAATGCCATGATGTTGTCAAAGCACATTCACAAGACAAATTTGTTTATTCCTTAACTATCTCACTTCTCTAGCAGAGATTTCATTCTGCTTTTCGTCATATAAGAAGTTTGCTTGGACCTTTATTTCTTGTAACGATAATACATTTGAATCATCCGATCAGTATCTCCATAGCATTGAGACACGGAATACATCGTGTAACTTAGATAGTTCCATAGGAAGAGTCAACCTATATCCCACTGGTCCAATCCTTTTAAGGATTTCATACGGACTAATAAATCTAGAGCTAAGTTTTCCCTTTTTCCCAAATTTGCACACCTTTCTTTACGGCGAAAATTTAAGAAAACTTTGTCACCTACCACATATTCAATATCTTTCATCTTCAAATTAGCATATGATTTCTGTCTATCACTTTAATCTTTGTTGAATAACCCTCACTTTCTCTTTTGTTTCTTTGATTATGTCAGGCCCATTCATCTTGTTCCTAGTCAATTTTATCCAACAAATTGGCATGCCTATACTTGACTGAAAACTATTGTTGTAGGCAATTTCCATCAAAGGAATGTACCTATCTCAATTGCTTGAAAATTCCATAACACATGCTCTAAGTATATATTCCAGCACCTGTATAACTCTCTCAAATTGCCCATTGATTTGTGGGTGAAAGGCTATGCTAAAGCTCAACCAAATGCCTCAAGCTGCTTGCAGGCATTTCTAAAATATTGATATAAATTGTGGGTCTCGATCATAAATAATTGACAATAGCACTCAATATAGCCGAACAATCTCATTCACATACAACTCAGCTAACTGATCCATAGAATAGTCCTCAAGTCAAACAGGTTTAAAGTGAGCTGATTTGGTGAGCCTGTCCACTATAACTATTGAATTCGAGTCTCAATTCTTATTTCACGGTGACAAGGCACTAAAATTGGGGGACTTTTTAAAATAAAAGTATCTATATATATAAAGATAAAAAGAATTAAATTTCTTAGAGGGAGTAAAAACAAATAAACAAACAAATAAATAAAATAAAAATAAAAAAGAAGTGTATGAGAATGTCACGACCGTGCATTATTCTCACAGTCGTGCATTCAAAATGCACGGACGTGACAGCTCGAAGTCGCGGTCGTGCCTGTGCACGATCGAGAGCTTCCAGCTAAAATTGCATTTACAAAATCGTGTAATTTGATGAAAAATGTTGCTTTTGCATACCCACTTCTAATCTTTATAACTTTCAATGCCGAAGTCCAAAAATTTCAAACTTTATGTCGTTAGAAAGCTAAAAGAATGATCTACAACTTTCATGAAGATGATTTTTTCAAATTCTGCCTAGATCAATATAATTTATTTATTGAAATTTTAGAATACTTTTTTGTCCCCTCTTTCCTTTCTGCTATCTATAAAAACTACTACTTATATCGAAAGACCCGAATCCAACAAACACAATCCATACACGTAAGACTTCTAACAGAACAGACTTCTATCCCAACAATTTACTTAAGAAGAATTTATCCAAAAACCTTACAAAAAAATACCATTTCATTTCCAAACACCAATTACAACCCAACAAAAAAGAAAATTCTATATATATACAAAAGAGAAACTCTGCGATTCCTACTGTCATTTCTTAAACAAAACAGAGTTTCATTTCTCAATCAATATAGTGTTTATATTTAACTTCAAATTACATAACAGAAGCCACATCAGTAGCATAATACAAAAATACAATCATGAATGCCCATGTTTTCAAAGTTACCTAAGGTATTTGAACTAACTTAGTTACAAAAGAAATATTTCTTGGAGATTTTCTGAAGTTTTTGAAAGGTTTAATGATCTGCTAATTCTTCACCTGAAGAGTGGAAAATAGTGAGGTAAGCTATGAAGTTTAGTGGCTAATACGTTTATAGCCATCGGTGATAAGCCACACATACACACAACCAAGCATATATATATACACAATTCTAATTCACAAAACACTTAATTTAAATTACAGTCACATAATCCATATCGTATAATTTACAATCATCAAACAACGCATTCAATTATAAATCGTGCTCAGCAAATCACAACAATATGGCTTGAGAGAATTTCATAAAACAGAATGGCAAAATCGAAGCTTACACCATGAACGAAATGAGTCTATTTTTTGGAGCTCATATGCCACAAGCGAGCACCTGAGAGAAGGTCATAGGTCAACGTGCACATGATGAACGAAATGGTATCTCTCTTGGCCACACAAACAAATTTTCGATGCTTACATATTTCATATCATATTCATATTTTCATGCAATTTATGTTTTTCTTCTTCTTATTAATTCCAAAAGTAGTAAAGTCTTTCAAAGCAAACGTGATATCAATCACAATTTATTTTTTTCCCACATTCACAATGATAAAAGGCAAGCATTTAGGTACACATACAAGTAAATAATTCAACTCATCACATAACAACTATAATCATATTACCCACCTATTTACTTATAACTCTAAGATCAAGTTTATCTTTCCTCTTGTTCTTGCCTTCCATATTCTTGATTCCCTTCAAATAAATATATTTTTTATTCAAACAACATTTACGAATATAACTTTCATAAAGCTCTATTATCCAAAAATGAGCTTAAACTTAATCTACTCTTAGTTTATCTAATTAGAAGTACTAAGATCTAGTTAAAAGTTCAAGAAAATCTAAGAACATAAATCTCTTGTTCCTCTTCTTTCTCTCTTCATTTTTAGCACATAAAAACTTAGTTTCTCTCCTTTTTTCTTCTATCAAAACACGAAAATAGATAAAGGGTTACCTAGAACTCAGCTGAAGCTTCTTCTTCTACTTCTTATCAACTTTATCTTTCTTTCCTTCTTTTTCTTTATTGGTTCGGTTTCTGCTTCTCTTCTTCTAATTCTTTCTACATTTTTCTTCTTTCTTTCTTTCTTATTTTACACGACTCTCTCTCTCTTTCTCTAGTTTCTTCTAGGTTCTTCTTTTCTTTCTTTCTTAACCTCACGAACACTTCTCTTTCTTTCTTCACTCACACACCCTTCATTTGTTCTTCTCTTATTAATCTAAAACAAACTCTAATATTCCAAACTTACCCTTTCGTATTTACTTTAATACCTTCTAACTCCTTAATCTAATTCTAACATTTCCATTTAATCCATGCAATCATATGTAATTAAAAAATATTCATAAATAAACTCCATAAATTTTTAATTTAAAAATTCTGATATTTACTTATGATTAAACACCAACAATTTCTTATTTAATAATTATAGCTTCCAAGAAAAGTTCGGGGTCCAACAATAACCCACATCGTATCATGCTTTCTGTGTGTGAGAGGTAGACTTGTTACAGATTCCATAGTGATATTATCATATTTCCAATGTAGAATTGGAATGAGATTTAATAGGCTAGATGGGACTTGATGTTCAGCTTTCACCTGTTGATAAGTCAAACACTTATAGACATAGTTCACTACATCACGCTTCATTCCTGGCCGCCAATAATGTTTTTCAGGTCCTAGCACATCTTGTTACCCCTAGGATGCATGGTGAACACAGTATTATGGACTTCATGTAATAACTTCTTCTTCAAGTCCTTTATTGCTGGTACATATAATCTACTCTTAAAGTACAGACTTCCATCAT
Organism: Erythroxylum domingense; assembly: GCA_025594535.1. Classification (NCBI taxonomy): domain Eukaryota; kingdom Viridiplantae; phylum Streptophyta; class Magnoliopsida; order Malpighiales; family Erythroxylaceae; genus Erythroxylum; species Erythroxylum domingense. The sequence continues at coordinate 19,049,602 of JANQBM010000007.1, read as the reverse complement.
CTTTCACTATAAAATCAGTCTATTTCCTTTCTTACACCGCTTGTACAATTTGTTGCAACTTGGCATCATCTTTTTGTGCATGTACTATTATCTGTCTTAAGTTAGGTCATGCTTTTAACTGAGCTATCAAAGCTCTATCTGGTGCAAATCTCCATCTACTATGTTTTAATGATAGTGCTGAAATAGACTTTATACTCAAAGCATCTGCTACTATATTAGCTTTTCCTAGGTACTACCACTATGCCATCATATTTTTTAAACAATTCTAACTAATGTCGTTGCCTCAAATTTAGCTTCTTTTGTGTGAGCAGGTACTTCAGACTTTTATGATCCGTGTATATTATACATCTTTCCCCATATAAGTGTTGCTACCAAAATTTCAAGTTAAACACTACTGCTACCAATTCTAAATCATGTGCAGGGTAGTTCTATTCATGCGACTTTAACTGTCTCGAGGAACAAGCCACCACTTTCCTTTTTTGCATCAGTACACAACCTAAATTATTTTTAGAAGCATCCTTGTACATGGCATACTCTTTACATGGAGTTGGCTGTGTCAACACTGGAGCTTTGGTGAGCATTTGCTTTAACTGCTCAAAACTAGCTTGGCACTTATTATTCCATTCAAACTTTATACCTTTCTGAAGTAACTTTGTGATTGGAGAAGCAATTACTGAGAATCCTTTGGTAAAGCGCGATAATAACTAGCTAAGCTAAGAAAACTTCTCACTTCTGTCACATTTTGAGGAGGCTTCCAATTGACAATCACCTCAATTTTACTGGGATTTACCCTGATACCTTCTGAAGAGATGATGTGCCCAAGGAAAAAAACTTCTTTTAGCCAAAAATCACATTTGCTTAATTTGACAAATAATTTCTTCTCTCTAAGAGTTTAGAGCGCAATTCTCAAATGCTGAGCATGTTCATCTTCATTCCTTGAATAGACCAATATATCATCTATAAATACCACATCAAATTGGTCTAAGTAGGGTTGAAATACCCTATTCATTAAATTAGTGAAAGCAGCCTATGCATTAGTTAGCCCGAAAGGCATCACTAGGAACTTTTAGTGGCTATATCAAGCTATATCAAGTCCTGAATGTAGTATTTGGAATATTTACATCTTTACTCGAAGCTGGTAATAACCTAACCGCAAAATAAATCAATCTTGGAGAACACTCGTGTATCATTCAACTGATCAAACAAATCTTCAATTATGGGCAATGGATACTTATTCTTTACAATTGCCTTGTTCAACTGTCAATATTCTATACACATTCTTAGGGTGCTATCCTTCTTTTTGACTTAAAGGACTGGCGCTCTCTATAGTGACACATTGGGTCAGATAAAATCCTTGTCCAAAAGCTCATGTAACTAAATCTTCAACTCTTTTAACTCTGTAGGAGCCATTCTATAAGGTGGCTTTGAAATAGGAGCAATGCCAAATACAATCTCAATAGATAGTTCTACCTCCTTCTCGGGTAGTAAACCCGGTAACTCTTCTGGGAACACGTCAGGAAACTCATTTACTACCGGTAGCCTTGTAAGTTCACCTCCTCCCTTTTTGAATAAAGCACTAAAGCCAGATATGCCTCATAAGCTTTTGAATTCGTCTTGCTTGCATGACTAAAGTTACATTAGTTAAAGGACTAGACCGAATACGATGCACCACTGTTTCTAAACTAACAAAATCTTTGAGCACAATTGTTTTCAACCCACAATCAACTATAGCTTGGTGTTTAGTTCTATTTATGCCCAAGATCAAGTCAAATTCATACCCTATTATGGAGAACCAATCCATGCCCAAGATCCAGTCAAATTCATAGAGGAGTAGCTGTATCAAATTAGAAGTAAATAGTTTCCCATAGATTATAATAGGGCAATTTCTATAGACTCTATTCACATATGTGTTATAGCCTAATGGACTAGTCAAGTCATATGTGTATTATAGGGTAGTCAATCTACTGATAACATCATATCACACACTCCCCTAGTGAAAATGTATGAATTAGTGAAACCGGGATTTATCAATGCATGCATATCAAGATCAAAGAAAGAGAAGATACCAGCTATACTTTTGAGGTGTCTTGTTCCTTAAAAACTTTCATAGCATATGCCCGTGGTAGACTAGTTGATGCCTCAAGATGATCAACAGACTCAGATGTTGTACTCAGAGTGGCCTTAGGCTGGCCTAGTCCACCTTTGCCTCTACCTCATCCTTTAAATGCAATGGTTGCATTAGATGCCTTTTTGCTCCCCTGCGGTGCTTTACTCTGTCATGAGCCTTGTGGACAATTTGCCATCAGATGATCTGTACCTTCAAATCTAAAACAGGCCCCACTCAACCATCTGAATGTACCCCAATGTCTCCTGGTACAGTGTGGGCACTTTAATGGTCCATCTCCCTATCTAGCTGAGGAGCCTCTACTAGTATTAAATGTTGTGAACTGCCCCTAACATCTTTCTCTAGTGACTAGGCTACAGACTGACTATGTTGGGGATGCACCCTATGCATCTCAGATCCTCTTACTCGAAGATAAGCCACCTCTAGATAAATTCCTCCTTTGTGGCCTTTCTCTATTGGTTGTCTCTTGCTTCTCTACTCTGATAGCTACTTCAACTAGTTGTGTTGTAGAGAAGTTACTGCCACTAAGTATTCTTTGATGGAATCATTCAATCCATCCTCAAAATGTTGGCATCAAAATGCCTCTGTCAAAATAGGCTCTGGAGCATACTTGCTGAGCCGGCTGAACTCCTTTTCATACTGAACCATATATAGGTTTCTTTGTCTCAAATTCAGAAATTGCTTCATTTCACTTATTTTTAAGCTTCTCTAACGTACTTCTTCTTGAAATCTTGGGTAAAGAACTCCCAAGTCAAAGGGTTAGGTAGCTTAATATGTAGTAGGACAAAATTTCACTGATCATGACTACCCTTTGCAGGAGATAGACAGGCCAGATGGCCATTTCTTCTAGTGGACATCTGATCTCATCCAAAACCCTCTGAATGAGCTCTAACCAATATTATGCTTTATATGATTCTTCTAGAGTCATGCCCATAAATTCTTCTGCCTAATGCTTTCTTAAAGCTTCTATGGGGGATTTAGGCACGGTGATTCTATCCATCAATCTCAGCATATCATAGGAGAGCTTTAGAAACATCTCCTCAGGTACTGATGGTATTGGTACTTCACCCCTTGGAGGCTTAGGAGGACCCAAAACTAATTGATCTTTCCCTACCACACTATCAGTTAACTCCTCGTCCTTAGCTTCATGATATCTTTTCATTTTTACTATCTATAAGAAAATAGGGATGTCTGTGTTAGGCTAACATAACACCACACCATATAACACATTACTAGACGTTTATTGGTTAGAATCGCCTAACTTGGGCTCTGAAACCATAAAATTTAACACCCCCTATGCAGAACTTACAACCACCCACACATATGACACCCAAAATTCCTATACATACATTCATAAAATACAATTATATTCAATGTTGTACATGTACATATTACAAAATTTCATATCCCTTAACAATATCATTTAAAAACAATATTACATAATTCCATTAATATAGTAATCCAAAAGAGATATTACACACAACTTAAATTATTAATTACAAAGTGTTAATATACTACAAATTTCTTCATTACATATACAACCTATTCTTTAATCAAAAGACACATCCAAAGGTACTTTTACTTTTAACGGTTGGCCTTAGTCCCTATAGATGATCCCTATGATTTACTTGTATTACTCAAACCTAAGCAAATTAACACCTATGCTAAGCTTGAAAGCTTAGTAGATAAACATTTAGTTTGGATGACTACTCATGACAATCATCCACCAAGCACATACATATTCATGAATATCATTAAATGATGTAAACAATGATGACATAATTAAGCAAAGTACATAATGCAAATATGCTTCAATATTATCCATACACTGAAATGCACATTTATGAGCCAAATATTGATATTCAAAGCTCATCAATACAAATTATTATGTTGTGATGTTGTAATTCTCATTTATGACTGTTAAATTTCTTTTCCATGTTAAGCCTGGACATTTTCTATGGGTGTGGATAACAGGAATTGTGGATATCCGAAGATATCAAACTATGGATATCTGAAGGCATCGAACTATAGATACTCGAAAGCATCAAACTGTGGATACCTAAAGGTATCGAACTATGGAGACACTATAGTCTCAAAATAAACACACCACTGGTGTCAAACTATAACAATTGTGTTGTAACTCTATAGGAATGCCTATCTATCCATCACTAAGACAATGAAGTAGGCACTGTAACATTTTCCTTTAATCATTTACCAATTTTATGATTAATATATTGACAAGTCATATGATATTCATTTGAAATCATAAAATCTCTAAGTAAACTTTTATGGTCATAGTAAGCAATAAATATGCATATAAATCATCTATATATATATATGTAAAATTCCTTTAGCATGCATTATGTTCAATCTTAAATTTCAATGTTTAACCACCCCCATTCAAATATGGTAAGTCCTATGTCATTTATTTCTAGGTGTTTGCAAATTTTCATAAACATTATAAAAGGTTCTGATATAGTTTGGTGAAAGAAAAACAGAAGCAGAGCACTCAAAATAGTGCAAAATGGGCTAAGCACACATTGGGTCTAAAAATAGGCAATCAAATTAGTCCACAAGCAAATCACACAACAATCTCTACTTGTTTTGTAATTTTCACATAGCAAGCATTCAAATTAGGCTTTAAGGTCTTCTAAACGTTTGTTCCCCTATATCTCTAATTTCCATATCATCAACGATCAAGCCATTTGGACTTCTAAGTCATGAGATAAGTACCAAACATCACAAGCTGCTCCATTACATGAGCAGCATCAGTTCATCATTTTCAATCTCAATTTCTAATATCATACAGCCAGAATTAGGTCTAGGCCTCTTGTAGAAAATTTTAGTTTTATGTCTTAAGTTTCATTTCCAATTAGAATCATCCAATTTAGAGAATTTTAGATTGATTTATAGCCAAAACAATAGGACTGGTTCGAGTGAATCGAGAACCTAAGACAAAATTTCGTTAAACATGACTCTCTCTTGTCGTATTCAACCAATTGATACAAAGTAACCACAAATCTCCATTCCAAAAACCATTCCATGCCTAAATCAATCTTTGTACACATTCAGATATATACAAATACAAAAATTAACTAAGTGGAGTTCGAAATCTTGAAATTTACCAGTTAGCTCTTCTTTTAGTACTCTTCCTTCTCTTCCCCTTTAGCTTTGCTTGATTCACCAACTATAACATCACAAATACATATCTCAATTCCATATCCAACCTTATAATTCTAGCTCTTCATGAGCAAAGCAAGAAAGATGAAGATGAGAAGAAAAACCACAAACTTTTACCTTGATTTTCACCTTGGATTAGCTTGATTTCTTATATAAAATGATGTAATTAAGGAGATGAAATAGAAAGGAGGTGAGAAGAAAAAAATTTAAGAGTTAAAACACTCCATACATGTCCCTCTCCCCACTCTTCTACACCCCTTCAAGAAGTTTCTAGTCTTACACATATGTTTCAATCTCATTAGGTCACATGTTGATTTTTGGCAAAATTGCACATTTGGTCCTTCTTCTTTCTTTAATTTCCATATTGGAATATAAAATCATCAATTGATTTCATTCTAGTCCATAACTCACATATAATTATTCATGTCCATGCCTTAATGAAGACATTACCAATTTATCCCTATCTTTTAAATTAATTACCATTATGTTCCTTACTATGCTTAGGTATACTTATTTCTTTATGTTCGCTTCTTAATACACCATAGCCATACTATAATGCTTCTAAGATATATATTGGGGCCTTACATTTCTCTCCATCTTTAAAGAATTTTATCTTTGAAATTCATACCTGTATTGAATAGCTGCTGGTATTGAATTCCCATCATCCATTCTGGTTCTCAAGTAGCCTCTTCAATGCCATGATGTAAGGCCTCTTCAATATATAAAACTTAAAAGTAAATTATTTTTAATTATTCATGAAAATTATTTTTATTTTATTAAAATAAATATTTTAAATTTTAGTGTTTATTTTAAAGATATTTTAATTATTAAGTCAAATTTTATTTAAAAATTATATATTTTGAAGATATTCTAAATTTAATTATATTTATTAATAATTATTAAATTAAATTTATTTAATTTAAATACAAAAATTAAGTAAGATTAAGTTATTCATAATTCATATTAATAATTAATTTTAGTTAATTAAATATATTATATTATTCATAGTTCTTATTAATAATTAATATATTAAATAGTTAAATAATATTAATTTATTTGATAGTAAATCAGATTTAAAAAATAGAAAAAATTTACTTTTTATAATTTTTGTAATATTTAAAAACTGAAAGAAACTAAAATAAAAACTAAAAAGTTCAAATAAATATATTTTTTTACTTAATTTAAAATAAAAATAGAATCAAATAGTAGATCTGCCTCCTATTTTCCAGAAAGACGGTGACAAAATCAATAGACCTGAGTACCTACCTGAAGACAATGCAACGAAGGCAGAACGAGTCTGTTGGACTTGAGAAACCAAACTGAAGGTAACATCCGAACAACCAAAACAATTACAAAATTGATTTGATTCTTTGGATAGCATCCGTTGAAATAAACAAAATAGGCGCAGCTTGGCTGTCTGTCTTTTGACTTTCCTAATATTTATATTTAGTGTATGTATCGTGTCCTGTCTACGGATACGTGTGAAGACAATGACAGGCGCGCACGTCCGATGAGACAAATTCTTCTTTCCTTTAATTGAAACGGAAGTCCAATCTTAGATGCATAGAAATAATGACGTCATCCATCAACCAACCTACCTTCCTTCCCCGTTCATCGCTCCGTGTTGTATCTATCCCATTAGTATCTTTCGTTCAAACCAAATAAAGTCATCTCCTTCTCTTTTCCCAGATTTAATACCATTTTATATACTCGTTTCTTGTCCATCCTTCACAGGTAACTTTTATTCCTTTCGGTAGTTTTCTATCGTTTCTGAATTTCTTTTCACTTTTATATTATCTATAAACGTTCTTCAATCTGAAATTCTCTTCTGGTTGGTTGGTTCCTAAGTTTACTTTCAAATGATCGACATTGCCTTCTTATATCAAATTCATCCTTTTTGAATTGATGGGTCGTAAGATTTATGCTGTTTGTTTGGACTACTTCTTCCTTTATCCTTATTGAAATTTCGTGTCTCTATTTCCTTTTGCTGTGTTTTCCCAGTGCATTGGAATGATTGATAATTGAAAGAGTCTTAAGTAAGAAGAAGACGAAGCAGAAGAAGAAGATGATGAATGAAAGACAGTATGTGGGAGAATGTTCAAGATCAACCTCCCATAGCAGCCACCAAGATGTTGAGGACGATCGAATGATTGCTGTTGTCCTTTCAGAAGAGTATGCAAAATTGGATGGTGCTGTTGCAAGACGCCTCTCCAATCTCGCTCCTGTCCCTGTAACTTTTCATTCTTTCCTTAAAAAGTGTTTTCTGTCCTATGCTTGAAGTTTATGTTTGGAAGCTTGGTGCATTACAAGATTTCATGTTTGTATGTCTTTTATGTAAGGATTGTGATCTTTATGATATGCGTGACCTGTTTATTCTATGATTCTCACCCTATTTTATTGTCTTCGCCATTCAGCATGTTCCCCGCATAAATTCCTACATCCCCAACCTAAATGATGCTAGTTTGGATCATCAAAGGCTTCTCCAGAGGTAGAATTTTAGTTCATGAACTTTAATTTTCTTTTCTTGGATTTCTTTTTTTTTCTTTTTTGTGTTGCAATATACAATCAGTATGAATTGTTCTCTATCTGTTGTGTGTGCGGAGTGGAAAAATATATCCTGTGGAGAAAAAGTAAAGTCAAATTACAGTGGTTTATTCTTGGATGGTCATGGTTGCTTTTTGGAAACTTGACTGTGCTCATTCTTTGAGATGACCTTCACACATATTTTGAGGCTGACCATAAAGCTCTAGCACGCACTTTCAACTAGTTGATTGATATAGGCCAAGGAGAGGAATCCATAATTTTGACGTGCCAACTACAACTGGTCTGCTGCGTTTGAGTCTGTCATCTACATGCTCAAGCTCTCTCTGTTGGATTAAAGCCTAAAGAATTTAAGGAAAGATCTCTGAAGATTCCAAAGTTTTTTCTCATAGTATTAATTGAAAGAAATGTTAATCACTGTGGGTGTCCCTGACTTGAGTACAAATTATTAATGCAAAGACTTGTCGAACTGATCTGTTTTTGCAATTCTTTAATACAATTTCAGGGCTTTTTTTTTTTCTTTCTCTGAAATCATTTTCTATACGTTTTATGTAGTCAGGGTTGTCACTTGAATCCTTTTCAGGTTAAACGCGTATGGTCTATGTGAAGTAAAGGTTTCAGGTGACGGAAACTGTCAGGCAAGTCCACTATTGAATTCATGACTTGTCCATCAATCTCTTATATGCATGTCAGGAAAGCAACCTAATTAGCTTTTATTTTCCTTGATTTTTTTCCCTTTCTATTACTGCAGTTCCGTGCGCTTTCAGACCAGATGTATAAGTCGCCTGAGTATCACAAGCATATTCGGAAAGAAATTGTAAAACAGGTGGAGATTCTTTAAAATGAGAAAAGGATTATGTATTTTTAATTAATGAAAATGAATTCAAGGTCCTCGTTTCAGATCTTGTCTAGAATAAATTAAAGAAGATTTTCTGTACGTTAAAAGTTTTAGAGAGGAAAAATCATTACTCCAGTTGCAGAATTTTGGATTGGACAATGAATAAGCATTGCAATTTGTTCCTAAGTGTCAACAAATTACCCTGTTGCCTCCTTATCTCACAAATACATCAATGATGAAATCATGTTTCATGCATTAGGATCCTAGAATAAGTAGCATTAAGATTTACGATATAGAATGAGATTATAGCTAAATTGGGAAACAAGTAGATGCATTGCCCTAATCTTTTCCTACAGTAAAATCAATTTTTGCAGCCATGATCACAAACTGGTTGTTTCTACAACAATTGGCATCCGACTTATTTCCACAGTATGTCATAGCTTGCAAATTAACCATAAAACATGTCAATTATTTCTCTGATGCTAATGAAGCACTAATCTCTAGAATCTGCACTTTTTAGAGGGAAAAGAATTATAGTGAAATCTCCATATGCAGTTAATCTTCTTTGACCTCCAATTTATACTGATTGCATGGTTTCCTCATGCTGATCTATCATCTTTGCTTACAGCCACATAGGTTCCTTTAATCCATCTCTCTAACTTGCGCACCTCTTTTTATATCTGTTTGTTCAATTTCATATTCTTCATCAAAGGCCAATGGTCACTTTTGTCTCCTTACTATTCTGATCCTGGTCTACTAACAATTTATCTAAATAGTTATACCGTTACTATATTTCACGTCTGTTACAATCATGGTTTTTGATGATCAAAGATATGGCTTTGATGTTTAAGCAAATAAAACTGAATTAATAACATTTTCTTATAATGTTTAAGCTTATCCTGTTCCAGCTGAAGGATCATCGCACACTGTATGAAGGTTATGTCCCGATGAAGTATAAGCACTATTACAAGAAAATGGCAAAGTATGTTGTTTTATTAAGGAACCTTTTGATAATTGTTCTAGTGCACTTTTCGTTGAGTGAAAAAGATGTATTTTTGTTGGCTGATGTAGCTAAATTTTTTTATACTGATTTTACTTTACTTTTTCTGTAAATAATTGTATAATGCAGATCTGGTGAATGGGGAGACCATCTTACCTTGCAAGCAGCAGCTGATAAGGTCCGATATCTCTTTGAACATAATATACCTTATTTGTGACCTTTTTAATTTCACCACTATTCTGGCCCACTAATTGAATCTTTTGTTTAAGCTATGGATAGAATGAATGTTGAATTAGGAATGGACAAAGGTATTCATGAACGTAGACATCTGTTGTAAAAGTGACAAGTGGACAACATATCTCTTTCAACTACATTTTTAATCTTCAAAACATAATTGGACTGATAATCTTTGTACTATCCCTTTATGATGCAGACTTTCTTGCTTATGGCAAGTAATATGTTGTTACTATTCATCAAAGTGAACAATCATCCAATGGTTACTGGCTGAGACACGATTAAGATAGCAGTAGACATAATATGCAGTTAGAGCATGCAACATTATCTCATTTTCTTTCTGAAATTTTTAACCAAATTTGTAGTGCCATTAGAAAACTATACCTGAAAATTGGTGGACAAAGGTGAAGAAATTATTTAAGTTCTTGAATGATGCTCCAAGTTTATTGGCCTTTAAACTCTTAAGTGGGCTTGTTGTGTGTCTCTCCATTGGCCTGAATTTATACGTCTTGCTTATTTATTAAAACTGTTGGAAGACCATCTTAAACTTGTGTGACGCTTACGCACTTATATTGCTTAGGTATAACAACCAAGTCATTAACATCTGTTGTAGCCTTGCAGCATTGAGAAGAATTTGGAAATTAGTAGTCTTAGTCCATCATTGTTCCATATTGCGGTTGCAGCCTCCTACTGCAACTGTGATACCATGGCTATAGAAACTTTTTTGGATTAGAAAGAACAAAACATAATACAAGCAGATATTATGGGGAAGTAAGGGAAATCTTCAATTACTTAATAGATGAAGCACGAGAATTGATATATCCTGCAATTAGGGAATGGCTGAAGGCAGATATAACTGCAATATGAATTTGAGAAAACAGAAACTGTTAGATATTTTCGTGGACATCTCCTTGACTAAGAACCATAACAACACGCTTCTGGGATTTTTTAATTCCGATTGAAATACTTTGATTAGACTTGCATTTTCACGCAAAAATCATACACTTCTGGGATTTTTTATTCTAAATGAAATACTTTGATTATAATTGCCATCTTCACTTAAAATCATGGCGCTATTGTAGTTTGTCAATGATCAATTCATTTTTGCTTCCTTGTATGCAGTTTGCAGCGAAGATATGCCTTCTAACATCATTCAGAGATACTTGCTTTATTGAAATCAGGCCCCTATACCAGCCACCAAAGTGTGGTGAGGATTTTTCTAACTTTATATTAATATTGTACTTCAGTGTCAGATATGCAAGCCAATATAATAAAACCTATGATACCACCTACCGAGTGTTTCATGTTTGACACTTCTATCTAAAAATTTGCTTCGTAGTTCTGTCATTTTTGGTTGTATCCCTCAACACATGGAATAGGATGCTTAGTTTCTGCTTTCTGCACATCAGTGAATACGGTTGTTAACTTGCGGCGATATACAAAGAAGTGTACTAGTCATATAAGTTAGAAATGGTATTAGTTACGTGTATTCAAGCATTCATCGAGGACAAGAACGCTTACAGATTTCTTTTTCTGCCTGCTAAATGATGCAGAATTGTGGTTAAGTTTCTGGTCTGAGGTTCACTACAACTCATTATACGAAATTCGAGGTGCGTTTCTCGTAAAACAAGTTGGTATATTAGGAAGGTTTATTTGACATTTTATTGATCCACTGATTGGATAATGAACTTTTGATCCCCGAACTGTTGCTTGTTTTCTATTTAGATATGCCAATGCCATCGAGACCCAAGAAGAAGCACTGGCTGTTCTAGACAAAACAGATTGTTGATAATGGTGTATAGGAATTGGACTGAAAATTTTGCTTGGCACATTGCATATTTGTTACTTCACACAATATTAAATTTATAGCTATATAATATAATTTCACAGTTATAATGCAAGTATACATTCTCTTTTGAGAAGTAGCGTGCCAAATCTATTGAGTATACATAACTGATTTAGCATACTCGTTGTCCTTTTAAATTTGAAACTACTGATCGTCAGACGTATACTATAATATATCAAATTGCATATATTCAACGGAACCATTTAAGGCATTCAACAGCACTCTGTACATTTTATTGAATTGAGAAATGAATAGTATAAGAGTATTAAAGATATTAAGATACGGAATCATCTTTGAGAATGACTAAAAAATGGGGAAAAAAAAATTGTGCTCTTTTGTTGTCTTCCCTACCAGTTTGAGTTAGATTATAAATAATGTAAATTTAATTCTTTATAAGTCACTTACATAGAATTATATTAAGGGATGGCAAGAGAGATCTAAAGAGTAATAATATCACACTCAATAAACTTATTAAGAACATCAAGTCCATAAAAATATTACAAATATAATCAAGGGCAGATTTGTGTTTTATTTAAACTAGTTGCAAAGTAAAAAGATTAGTTAGTTGTATTTTACATAGATTTTTTACACATTTTCTCATTTAAAAAAATTAATTAAAATTTAAAAATTTCTTTGAAAACATTTGAAAACGATCTAATTGGGCAAATAACAAATTTAATAAAATTGGATATAATTTTGCAAAACATCTCAACATTAAAAAAAAATTATAAACCAACTATACTGAAGAATGACAATTAATATGTTCCAATCAACATATAACTCCTTGTAATCTAAGCATAAACAATATGCCAATCGAACCATCGAATTATTAGTGTAATGTGACTTGTAATCTTGACTAATACATAGCTTATTCATTACCACATCACTCTAGTCTCAGTAAAGTATGACTCATGATCCATAAAAGGGACTAATGACATCGTATTAAAGATCAATAGCATAAAAAAAGGACCTGCTTCATAAAGAGTCATTTAAATGATCTACTTTCATAAAGAAGTTATAACACATCTCGAGATAATAAGAATTATCTATGCACACATAATAACATATGCATTGCAAATGTCATAAGACAATCATAACTTATGCCTAAATTAATAACTTAATTAATATCAAATATCGTAAAAAAAAGTGATGTAACAATCACAAACTCCTACCTCAAAATATCATATGACAACATAATTCACATATTGCCTAAATTTATATGAAAATTTATAAGCTTAAGCCCTTGAATTAGGGGATCAGCTAGCATGCCTGATATGACAATATACTCATACAATACATCACCATCATCAACTCATCATCAAAGCTTAAATTACTTAAGCTCAACATACTTGGCACTGTATGAGTTATTGTAGTTAATCTTGATATGTCTAGAAACTAAATTAATAATTCTAAACCCTCTAATGAACTTCTTCAACCACTTGGCATAAGCTCCTATTTTAAAAAATTATAACCCTCAATATTTAAGGTTGAAGTCCTCTCAATAGACTACTTTGAGCTCTTATATGACACAACTCCCTTATCTAATATAATAGTCCTTATCTAATATAATAGTAAACTTCTTTTTGTCGAAACACACACCAAAGTTAGCATCAACATATCTAATAATCTTTAGAACGTCTATACATATAAATTAGCATATAATATTTGATCTTGCATGTATAGCATAATACTTTCTTCTTTACAACCTTATACTAATAACTAGGATTTGTCAAACACTTGACAAGAAGATTAACTATAAAGGCAATGTTAAGCTTAGTATAAACCTCTAAATAAATCAAACATCTAATTGTACTATTGTAAGAGATGTAACTTATTCATGCTTTCACCCCCTCATCTTAAAGACAATACTCGTTGCTCAACTTCACCTTTGATTATAGGTAATATACTAGGTTTGTATTCCTACACTTTAAACTTATTTAGCACTCAGTCGATGTAATACTTCTTAGGCCAAAAACCTTCTTGGATATATTTCTATAAATCTACACTTAAAAAAACAAGCTATGTCTCTTAAGATCTTTCATTTCAAAGTTCTTAAAAATATTTTCTTCACATAGTTAATTTTGTTCTCATCGAAATCTAAATTTGTTACTATGTCATGGAATTTTAAGGATTATTATCATTGTGCCTTCTTTAATATATAGATCAACTTTCTCAATCTTCAAACTTGTATATTGACATTATCTGGTGAAGCTTAAGATCAAAATATGTTTAAAGTCATAATGATTCTACATAAGTCCTTGGTTGAGATTGGTGAGAAAATCTCAATGTACTACATTCCTTCTTTTTGAGTGTACCTTTTATTCACAAACTTTACTTTAAATCTTTTAACCTTACATTTAACTTCTCTTTTATTCTTAAACACCCACTTGTAACTAATGATTTTAAGTTTTTATGGAATATTAAATAACTCTAAAAAACCATTATCACTTATATACTATATCTCCTCATCAATAGTTGTTGTCTATTTGTCATAATCACTCCTCATTACTTTATGATATGCAAGAGGATATATAATTTCTACAAAAATATTGTTTATCTCACCTATATAAACATCAAAATTGTTTTAGGCCCCTTATATCTTTTTGAACATCTTAACAATGCTATAGAATTAAGTTGGTATCCACTACAACTTTTTTAATAGTATTTATGCAGAATTAAGTTGGTATCCACTACAACTTTTTTAATAGTATTTATGCTATCTTTAACATCAAAAGCTAAAGTTGCATCCAAGTCACTACCATGTATCTACAAAGTACCTTAATAACTCGTGAACTATAGGAGCACGTAATGTTACTAGCCCATGATCCTTAATTGCTTCAACTGTCAATATATCTACCAAATCATTTTTAAAAAACTTTGCAACTATCACCTCTACAATTATAGTAATATGAAACTTTTCAAACCTTCAAAATAACTTGTGAATATCTTAGGAGTCATCCTAGGATTCAACTTCTTTTCTAGTGTACTATGAATCTTAATCTTAATTGGACAACAATAAATTCTCAAATAGTTCAAACTAGGCTTCTTACCTGTTTATAGTTTAAAAAGAGTTTTAAAGACTAACTTTCTAAGAACATAGTTTAGGATTTGAAGTGTTTTCTTCAGTGCCTCGCTCTATATATACTCAAGAAACTTTGATCTTACCATCATGCTCCTCACCATAGCCTCTAGTGTGCAATTATGTTTGTTACTTCATTATGCTCAAGTGTACCTAACATGTCGTACTATGCAACTATGTCACGACCCTCTAGAAACCAAGCAAAATGTCCCTTCTCATAAATCAAATCTTCATCTCTACTATGTTCTCTTTATCACAGTTTGACCTTATAATCGTAATAGGTTTATTGAGTTGCTTCTTAATCTTTATCTTAAATATTTTGCTTTAAAACTTCACTACTCCTAATGACACCTTTCTTTTTGCTTTTAATGAGTTTACCTCTAATAAAATCTACATATGTACTACTGAAATCATCATAAACCAAATTATGGAGGATTCATCCTTGATTAATATCTTATCTATTTCTTTTGAAATATGACCGAGCATCTTATGATATAAAGTGAATGTAATTTCCTTAGTTAAACTCCTTTTTTTAATTCCCATTTTTCAACATTTATAACTAATTTACTAGGATCCTTCAAATCCAAATAATAAAGATTTTCATTCAACAAACATTTACCAATGACTCTAGAATTAAAAGACAATGAGGCCCTTTTTTATTAGTGAAAATTCAAGTGTATCTAACATCATCTTCTAGAAAATAAAATTAATCTACATTTTATAGTTGACACCATACTACTTTATTCAATGCTACTACATCTAATCTAATTGGAGTATTGTACCTTTGTAAGCATTATGACAGTTAATAAAGGTTGGTAGTTTGTTGTATCTTTAGTGCATTCTTTGTTTATTATTGCATATTTACTTTTCTAAAGTAAACAATATCCTTCTTTAAACTCTTATTCTTTTCTACTTCTTATTTTGATACCCATAATTCTTTTTGGATTTAAAGGATTCAAATGCCAAATTTATAGTATCACCCTTCTTATGCTTTATCTTTTCGTCTTCTTAAACACAAGGTTATGATTGACTTATTCACCATTCACAACTCCTTTCTGGCATTATATATTATCTTTAAGGAAGTAAAGTCAAATGTTAAAAAATCAAGTACTTGATAAGTTTAAAAATAATCTAATATTGAGACCTATGGCCTACTAGACCTATTGGATATGTCTTGCATCTTCATAATATAAGCACTAACCTTATATGCTCCATCATATTTTAGTGAAGTCAATATGTGCAAAATTTAACCTTCCTAAGCCTTTTCACAGCCAGTGAATCTCTCCTTCAAAGTTGTCATGAATCCTTTTGCATTTCTTAGTTGATAAACCACCTTTAAAGGATGGTGAAATCGAATTCTTCATCACTATGATCCCAACCTATTTTCCCTTTTCACTTATGAAAATGAGATACTCAACCAAATGAGATCTACCTATTATTTTGATAATTATGAAATACATTACTATTAATGAATTTTTTTGGTAATAATTGTAGCTTTATTATGGTGAAATTAATCAATATGTGAAAGATTAAGTTCAATAAAGGGAAAAAGTAATAAATCGAGAAATCAAAGGATGAATAAAATAAGCAAAGTAGAGAACATATGCAAGTTAATAGAATTTCAAAGGTTAATGAAGAAATAAGAATAAGGAGGAATCAAATATATTATTATTTAAGTAAATCACTATAATCATTTTTATAACCTTATATTGGTTATTTTAATAAATTAAGGGCTCAACCATAGCATGATCATTACACATAGGGAATAAAGTATAAATCATTTCATAATCAAGATCATATTTGTTTTAAACTTTAAAGAAAATCTTTTGATTTTAAAATAAAGACAAAACATATAAATTTAACCTTAGTAACTTTTACCAAAATATAAGTTGAAGCTTATATTTTGAAACGTCCAGAATGAATCATAACATTTACAAAGAAAAAGATGAAGTTAAGTCTCTATCTGTTAAGTGCCACAGTAATGCTGATATAGTATGAATTTAAAATTTTAATCTACATATGGGTCTCATCGTGCCACATGGCATCTACGTTCATATGTCAGGTTTAAGTTAAAGCAATTTTATTTTTATTTTATATTCTTAATAAAATTTAATTAAAAATAATTAATCCTTTTGTTTTCAACACTTAGAAAAACCTAGCCACCTTTTAAAAACAAAATACACCCATCACCAGCATTTCAAGTGTTGTCAATCGCCACCCTCTTCACCACTAGTAAGAAGGGAATCATTTAATGGGAAACTGTCGAAAATGACACCGCAAGATGAAAAAATGCATTTAGCCATCTTGTCAGGATTCGGAACCATATCGGGCATAGGACAACTGTTGCATACCTGGGCTAAGGATACTCACGATACCCTTAACCGGACTATGCAAGGTTAACTAAATATCTTTAAAAACATTTGGACAACATAATGGTTGTATTTTGTAAATCCAAAAACTCAATTAAAATACCTGTAGATCAGTTTTAAACGCACTTCTATATTCACATTAAAACTCTACCGCAACTTCTGGACTTTTAAGTCCACTCAAGAGCAATCTCAATGACAATACAAAAGGTTTATACATAAGGTCATTTACAAACCATAAGATAGTAAAGAGTTAATTTACAAAATTATAAAGCACATCAACAGAATCACAAGCCACTATACAATAAGAGTACAAAATGGAGGCTACTCATGTCCGGTAATGCCCCAAAAATGTCAAAAAATTGCACAATTCACTTAGAGCTTCAAGCTCACTAAATTAACCTGCATGGTTGGTGTAATACCCCGTAACTCAGTAACTTTAGCGTTTTTAATTTTTTTCATGATATAACTACATTGAAATAAATAAAGGACTCTATATCATGAAAAATTGCTAAGGGTGAGATAGCTAAAAAATTTTACGAGCCCGGGATACCGGTAGGCTCGAAAACGGTATAGGAAATACTCGACGATCATGATTTAATCTTAAGTTTCATATTTGATTTTTAATGAAGGGTCGAGATGATGATACGTGGAGGGCCAAGATGGTGACACTTGGCAGGACATTTTTGTAATTAAGTGAAAAGGAAGCTTATAAGAGAAGCCATTGCCAAATAAGACAAATTAAGGTGTCTTCCTTCTTCCATCCATGGCCGAACCACCATTGAAGCATGCTCTTCAAAATTTTCAAGCCTTGCAACAAGAATTTTGAAGAGAAACAAGTCAATCCGAAGAGAGAAAATAGGTTAGTATCGATTCTACATCAAGTTCTTTCAATTGGAATTTAGAAACATGAACCTTTGTATGATTTTTGAGAAACCCATATGAGAGAAATTAATAATATGATAAATATGATGATATATTCAGGTTCCTTGAGTCTTAATAAACATGAAACAAAAAGAAAATTTGATTTTGGTCGAGTTTAGGGGCATGAACAAAAACCTAGGGTTTCTTGTTCTTCAGGCTGTCAAGAAGGCAGATTCGTAGGCGAACCTTATTGAAATT
>JANQBM010000007.1:19021102-19031171 GCA_025594535.1 Erythroxylum domingense | reverse complement strand
GACTCAGTCAAAATACATATCCGAAGGCAGTTATCCTCAACTCTTATAAATAGGACAAGTCCAAAGCATCAACAACAGAATACATTTACAAGTCTGCAAAAAGGTTTACATTTTTGTGATTCAAGTGAGGAAAAACAGAGAGTACTAGAGTACATACTGTGGGTACTAGAGAGTTTTGAAAAACTCTTGCAGGTGTTCTGTAAACACCCAATCTCTTGTATTTCTTCTTCCTTGATACTAGTAAAATTCAGCATGTGAGTTTGACCCTTGGACGTAGATAGCTGTGTGCTATCAAACCAAGTAAATTCTGAGTGTCTTTATTTTCTTGCAAGTTCATTTTTGCAACAATCATATCTAAGATTTAATCATCATTATTTCATAAACAATATCAAGTTTCTAACAATCACTAAACGGTTGACGTTGGTTTTAACGAAATTTAGCAATGATTTTGGTTGCTTCTGGAAGAGATAAAGCTTTTTCACTGGTGTATTGTTTAATTGAATTGACATTGATCATTCCAGTTGTGACAGCATCTGTCGAAAGAGTGTTTTCTGCAATGAAACTTATAAAAATGATTTTCGAAATAGGATGGGAGACTAATGGATGAATGACATAATGGTGGTATAGAATGAGAGAGAAATCTTCAAAAAAATTGATAATGAGACTATTTTACAGCGGTTTCAAGCCATGGCGACTCGCTGAAAACAATTATCATCCATTAGCTCTAATGTCTCTAAAAATGTATGAAGACATTGTAATTTGAATATTTTAATTAACTTCATTTATGAATGTGCTTTGTGAAATTATTTTTTGAATTAATTTTGAATTTGCAGGAAGTCTTCACCGCCAGTCCATCGCTATCCAATCAGCCCCAGCTCCAGGACATTCCTGGCTCTGCCACTGCATTTAAGCCTCTTGATTTGATACGGGTAACTATGTATTCATCTATCTTGCTATTGCTTTGGATGATGGATCCAAGGTACTAAAAACAATCTTTTTGTCTTATAACTTTTGAACCAATCTTTAACTCCATATCTAATGCCATCTTATGGCCTAAAAAGTTACAATTTAAATACTCAGTTTTAGTCATTCTCAATTTAAAACCCTTTGACTCCATTGCATCCCTTCAAAGTTCTAACTTGACATTGATACCTTCTCTTTTTTCATTCATTAAAATAATGCCATTAGCAAACAATATACATAGGCATATCCCATTGGATTTTTAATAAATGCCTATTTGACTATAGTTATATAACTATATTTGTGTTTTGCTTGTTATTTGATAGTTTTATAGTATGCTTGGTACTTAATTCACTTTAAGTGTGTTTATAGGTGATGACTGCCTTCATGAACCAATGGGAGAAGAATTTGGATGCAATTGTGGCATGGAACGAAGATCTGAAGCAACTAAGACCTACACAATCGTGTACAATGATTGTGTAATCTCTATAAACATGTGGAGAATTGAAGAATATTTATTTTGGTCATATGAAATTATATGCCTGTGTATTTTGATATACACGATTGGGGATATTACCTGTGTAAGGCTCTGTGCCCATGTAAAATTATGAATTAAAGTATTTTTGGAGATATAAAGTCACCTATTTGACCATTTATGTTGACCTTATATATCCTAGAAAGCCTAGTTTTTACTATAAAAGGATGTTATCAAAGGAAAAAGGAGAGGAAGCAAGTTTTAGAAGTTTTTAAGTCTTAAGGAACGACAATTCTGATCAGAGGATGAGGAAAACATGAGGAATACATCACAAGATTCGATAGATAACAACATTCAATCCAACTTGGAAGAAGATTCATTCGAAGAAAAAGGGAGATTTAAAATTATGATTTCTTTTGTTTCTAGTTGTTCTTCTGCATATTTGACTTTGATTTTGTTTTCTATGAGTAGAAACTAATTTGTTTAGTTCCTAGGTATGATGAACCCTAAGTTGTGATAACAATATGATTTGATGTTTTATTAATGTAACTTTATTGATTAGTTTATTAAGATTCAATTATGCATTATATTCTTATTTTAATATATCTAGAATCTTAATTCATGATTTGATTTCATATGATTGATATTGAGAAATCCTTTTGTGTGAATAGATATACCATAAATAGAAGGAGTTGCATTAGGGTTAAACCTAATAGTGAAATTCACGAATTGATAATGCAATCATAAGGGTTTTAACTAAAAAGAGATTTTAGTTAATCAAATAAGGGATTATTTATTAATAGTCTTGAGAAAGTTATTAACGTAAGATAGGAATTTCGCAATCCTATAATCAATAATATAATTGTATGATATAAGGTTAATATTTAAGAATTCTTACAAGGATTCGTAACTTAGGTATTATTTATTTAATTTCAACTTTTCTAAGTGTTTTCCTTTTTTTGAGTTTAATATTGTTTCAATCCTAGTGTAATTTGTTTAGTTTAATTTTTAATTAAATATGATAGTAGGAAAAAGATAAATACTAGTACTTAAAATTCTTGAGGGATCGACTCGTACTTGCCTGTATTATCTACAACTATTTCATCCATTTGTAGTTTAACATAGATAAAATTTTATAAGCTTAAGAATAAGTCAATCAAGTTTTTGGTACTGTTGACGGGAATTAGTAATATTAAGAAAACCTAGTTTTTATTAATCTAGTCATTTCTACTTTAATTCATCTTATTTTGGTTTCTAGTTTATTTTATTTTTCTTATTCTCATAGATATTGACTCATTGGTCACTTTATGAACCAAAGTGATCCAACAAACTTAGTGAATGAAGATCTAGAAATTGAAAGAACAAATCGTAGAAATCTCTACAGAACATAACTTAGAGAGTTCAAGTTAGATCGTTAAATAAAGGACATGCAAAGTCAAATTAATATTAAGAAATTACAAACTATGGCAGGCCAACCAAAGACGATGTTAGATTATATTAGATCAGACTTGATTGGAGTGAAGTCCAACATTTTCAAACTGACTGTGAATGACAACAACTTTGAGATCAAGCTGAGTATTATATAGATGGTACAACATTCTTTCCAATTTAATGGATTACAAGATGAGAATCCGAATGCACATATATTAAATTTTTTAGTGATTTGTGACACTTTGAAGATCCACAAAGCCAATGATGATGTGATAAGATTGCAGGCAATGGTTGAACTCAATGCTAAGATGATCACTTACTTTATAAGATTAAGTGGCAGGGAGATTTTTATTGAAGCATTTCCCACTAGCAAAGATCGAAAATTGAGGAATGATATCTTCTGCTACTCCTAGACTAATTTTGAAGCATTATATGATACATGGGAGCGATTTAGGGAGATGTTAAGAAAATGTTGACATGATGGTTTATCGCTTTGGATACAGATCCAAATCTTCTATAATAGGCTACATCAGAGTACGAGGCAGTCAATCGATTTAGTAGCTGGGGTAATTTAAAAAATAAGGCACCAAAAGCAGCCCATGACCTTATTGAAGATATGGCAATGAAAATTTATCATTGACATCCTCATAAGCAATAATTAATAAGCCAATTGAGTATATGAATTAGATTTAGTGGTTTAGTTAGCAAATCAAGTGGAAGTGCTAAATAAAAAACTTGATAGATTGAAGGTGAATCCATAATGCTAAGTTATGCAATATGAGGTGTGTAGGCCAGAACATTCAAGTTAAAATGCTCAACTAGTACAACTCTGGCATTTGGATTATATAGGGCATGCTCCTATACCCTAAAATATTCCATATAGTAATACTTACAAAGGAGGAAGCACCCCACTTTCTCTTGGAGAAATCAAAGGCAAGCAAAGAACATCCCTCCACTGGGATTTTAGCAACATGCATTATAATGCACCACCTTCGCGGGGCATATACCTAAACATCTCAAGGACATTCAGGCATATAACTTATGAAAATGGCATTTTAAAGCAATCATGTTCACTTAATATGACATCATACACATAAACACAATATTCAAAAGATCAAACTCCTCATTCCATTGATAAAACATAGTTTACATTGTAGCATTTCGACAAATAATCCATATATACAGTATCACAAAAATATATTAAAGTTTGCTACTCTTTACAACATTCTACATGAAATGAGGGACTATACAAAAACATTCTATCTAACTCCTCAGTATTAGCTTATTGACCTTTAAGTCATTTCTTAAGTTCAAAAATGTAGTTCTAGATTTCTTCTAGAGTTCTTAATAGCTAGGTCTCCTATTTCATACCTGAAAATCAACTTTGCAATTTTGATAAGTTTTGCGAATTCAGTGAGCGAACCATCCTCGATGCACTCACCCATATCAAACCACAAAGATAGTTCACAATTCAATTTACAATCAAATCACACCACAAATGTTGAATATCATGTCACATTTTGTTTCAGAACAATAGGTCAATTCATATTTTATACCACAACATATACTCATTTATTTTCCATTATATATGAAACAATTCACTTATTCATTTCTACTCAATCATAAGACACATATAGGGATGTATATGCAAATGCACATGTGACTCCACTTTCATTGTTACTTTGTTGTGACCAAGCACTTTTTTAACTATCCCATATTCGTTGTGGATACTAGGCTCATTAATAACTATCCTGTATCTGTTGTGGATCAGACTCATTTTAATATTGAGCCTAGGCTCTTTATACACATTTTCTAATATTTAAGCTCTTTTTCACTGGCCACTTTGGTCATATCTTCCTTTATCTGATCATGCATTTCAATGTAATGAGATTCATCAATTTACATTATATGAAGTCAATCACTTTCATTTAGTACACACATTCACTTTTCACATTTTCATCGGATATAGGTCCGACATTCAACATATTTGTTAAGTACACATATTTCTTTCAGATTCACATTCAATTATGAACAATTCCAATGCAATTTCAATTATCAAACTCCTCGAACCATTAATGTCCAGAATTATCACATTCACATAAATATCAGTTCAATGATTGAAAATTAAGCAAATACAATCAATGTTAGTGAGAAACATCTAGGTTACTCACAATAAGCTCTAGATAGCTATTGCCTCGACCAATTGACAATGTCTGAAAGCTGTCGTTTGACTTGAGCGTCTAAATCAAAAATAACATATTTGTACACATTACTAAGTCGATCATTCACATAAGATTTCAATCATACACATACGTATATGTGTTATGTTCAATGTATGCTCAATGACTTTTCTAAATATGTGTCCTTAATGATTATTCCTGATTATTCAGACCATTATAACTTGTATATGTCTTACTTTCACTTAGTTTTACACTTCAAAAAAACTTAATTATTCTAATATCATCAATTTTACATTCATCATTCACATATTATTCCAATCCTTTTTCAATCATTATATAATCACACAATATCCGAATTCTCATTCATTTATACCTAATACACCTTACTCATTCTTTTGGATCACATTTACTATCATATGAACACCTTCATTCCTATAACACTCATAATTTTCCAGATTTTGGTACCTTGATATCAACAATCTATTCTTAGGTTATAACCTCAATTGATAACCTAACATATCATACACTTTATCAACTTATTCAAGCATCAAACTAAGTTCATTTCAAGCCTCTTTCAAGTTTAAACATACCATAGGAAAGTATCTTATCAATGGTTGATTCAAACATCACAAATAAGAGAAGAATTCATGTTCAAGGCCTTTCCCACAATCGTGGAGGCCATCCCACGATCTGGGCTAAACTATCCAAACATTTTTCTTCCTTTCTTTGCAGTTCGCATGATCGTGGAGACATTCCCACAATTGTGGGTTTTGTTATCCAAAAAATTCCAGCCATTCTTTTCCAATTTTTTAGATTTTTAACTCTTTACTTACCATATTCAGCACATCTTATGCATAGTTCATCATTTCTACTTTATTTCCTTATTAAAATCACTTCCATTCCAACTAAAAAACATTATTAAAACAACTCATAAATTATTATTTATCATTTATATAAAAACATAACATGATCACTATCATCTTAGTTCTTTTCATTTCAAGAACACTAAATTAGCCTTTTCTCTACCTTCAAAACTCAATCTAAATAATCTCTATAACAACCAATGATCCACATTTTTATTCATCCAAAAACATAACATATGTATATCCATTCATTCATCAAATTTTCCAGCACTCATCATCAACACCATTTTCACTATCAATCAACCCTAATGATTACCATAAATGCTTCATTTAATCAAGCCATGAAGAAAAATGTTTTACTTACTTGTTTAGCTTAAAACCCTTCTCAAATCTTCAAGTAACCCTAGCTTCTCCTTGCCACATGATCATCTACTTTCAAGCAGGAATAGGTTAGGTTTTCTAGTAACAAGATGAAAGCAACAACATCTTAGAGTGGCTAGTGAAAGATGATAACGAGGTTTAACATTGAGGGTTGGGATGTGAGAGTGAGTGTTGTGAAAATGGAGAGAAGAAATGGAGAAGAAAATGAGAGCATGTAACAAATGAAAGACAAAAAAATGAAGATGGTCTTTTAATTAGGTAACATCGTGGGTTCATAATGTGGTGAGTGTCATGACATAAAGAAATATGCTAATGTCTTTTACTTAGGCTACTAATATCACTTAATAACTAGTCCATTGTCACTCAATCTCCAAGCTAATTGTCACCCAATTTTCTATGCCACTTGCCAATAAATCCTAATTCCATTTGTCAATTATTTTTGCTACTATTTGTCACTTATTTATATTACCATACGTCAATTTGTTTTGCCACTTGGTATTTTTTTAGTCCAAAAATACACATAATTTCATAAATCTCCCAATTTTAACAATAAATTTCAAATTAATAATTGATACCATCAAATTGAAATTCAAGACATAAAAATTTCACAATTCATATTATGATCATTTTAAATCTTTCATACCTAGAACATGTCAATTGAGTGCATATATAGTATTTGCAATGTGTACAATCAATATTCACATGTGTATGCTAATGATATGCATATGAATGCAGTACATCTCATAATTTCTGATATATCTCGATAGCCTAGGGCCCTAACCCTCAATATGGAAAATGAGTTATTACAAGCACACCTCAAGCTAAGAAGCTTACTCTATAAAACACCTCAAGCTAAGAAGTTTACTCTATAATTGCTCAAGATTCTGGTACAAGACATCAGTGAGAGAAGGCTTCTATATGTAAATTGGAGTCTTAGATCGATCAATTGCCAAATTAGTATATGAAAGACCACATAGGAGTTTGCTTAGTATAACTGAAATAAATCCTAAAAAAACATGTAATGAAAATTACCCTTAGGTATGGAAAAGAGCTCCAAGAAGAAGGAGAAAATAAAAAGGAGGATACGAAGAATCAAGTAAAAGCTACAGGTGCATGCGTGTTAAAGTTTCATAACTTAAAATATTTAAATTTGTCCAAATATTTTTCATATTGCACATGTTTACAAAGAGCTACATGCTCTCTAGACATGCTCATGTGAACTTACATGGTTAGATACATGCCCATCTATTAGACTGTGTAAGTCCGCAATGAATTACAAGTTTGTGACTTATACAATCAGGTAAAAGCCTGTGTAGTAGACTATGTAAGTCCATAACAAATTTAAATTTTCTCCATCTATTTCATTTTTCTCATATTCTCTTCTCTCTCTATTCTCTTGCCATCACCACTTACCCTCTTCAACCCATTTTCAGTGTTTTTCTTGCAAATTTGTAATGTTGTGACACGTGAGGAGCAATATCAATAGCTCCAAAAGAAGGTTTTTGTAACAAGTTGCAACATTGAATGGGAGGCATTGGGGCAGGTCAGTTTGGTCCAGTAGGCGATTTTTTTAGATCATGGAGCCCTCTTATTGGGAATGCTTGAGGTGCTCTCCACATTCTTTGTGGAGAAAGGATGACAAGATTGGGATTAACTGAACACTATTTAGTTTTGGCTGCTAGGAGAGATGGTTTGAATGAGCTATTTAAAGTTGTTCGTCACAATGGGGTTGTATGGCCAAGAGTTTATGGGGAAACAAGCTTATTTAGCCTTGTGGATAGACTTCTCGTATGGGATTCCCTCTCGGTAAATTTAGAGTATGATCAGCGAGCACGATGATTACAACTTGAGTAGATCCAAGGCCTCATCTTTATAACACCTAACGATTAGATATCTATATGGACTATTGAGTCATATGTTAAGCAAATGGGGTGATAGCCATGTCGTCATCAAAAATTTGGATGTGTTATACCTTCGGAGCATAAGTGAGAGGATGCCAATATACCTGGGGCATGAATTAGCCCATTTTATCCAGCATCAAAGTGAGGAGTAAAAGGTCAGGACAATCTGTGTCAGACCTTATGTGACGAAGTTTGCATATAAGATGAGGGTCTTTTAATAGACCACCATCGATGCAACTAATGGGAACCAAGACAACTATATCTCAAGGTGATAAAGCACATGCATATGTGAGCAGATAGTAGGGACCTACGAGTGACATCTACCACTTAAATGGAGTTCTCAACGATTCGGTCACATTGGGAGGAGCCACATTGACCGCCATACTAAGCAAGAAAGGTCATATAGGAGGAGGATAATGCAGAAGTACCAGAGTGCAGACACCACACTAGGAATAGTTGAAGATAGATCAGCTAGAGAGACATATGGGACTGCTTATAGGTGCTCAATGTACTATTCGAGTACAACAAATGAAGATTATAAAGCAAATGGGATAGGTTAAGACCTATACTAGATGGATAGGGGATCTACTAATGTAGATGACAGGCCATCAGGGAATGCCTTTTCAATCACCACCATCTGGAGTGACTACATCGTCATCAGCTCCTCCCCATTTTCAGGATGTACAACCCGAGAACCCTTCATCAACAGACATTCCAGAGTCATAACATGATTGAGGGATGTTTCAGTTTGATCTTTTCTTTTCTTTTTCTTATAGTTTGTGTATTTTTCTTATTTCTTCCCTTCGTTATTTTCATCTTAACTAAACGTTAATGCAATGATATTTCCAGTTATGTCATTTTTATTTTCATGTTTCTTAGATATTTTTGTTATTTCTATTTTTGTTTTATCTTTTTATCCATTTGTATTTATATTTACCAAGGATGATTGTATCTCATATCAGATGGATCCCTCATCGAAAGTAGAACTCTTAAATTCTTTTTACTCAGGAAAGTACCAAATTCCAACCATTTCTCACTTTTTATTTATCTGTACTTATATTGTATACGTTAGAGTTTGTTTTTATAATTTTAAATGTGGGAAGGATTTCTTAAGCATATTATAATCTTTGTTATTAAATTTTATTAAGTAATTTCTGAATTAGTTAAAATATGTCCAAAATACTTGAGATCATTATTGATTATTTAATTAAATTAGTATGCAAAAAGATGAAAGTTAGAATAAACTTGATTTTTAAGACATAGTTTTAGTAGTCAATGAGATAGTTAATTTGAATGAAAATTTTATATTATTTATAATCATAAGATTCATTTGGTGAGCTTCTGTGCCTAAGAAAAAATACACCAATTTTTAAGCTTTTTATTCTTTCATTTGTATTATCATGCATAGTTGGATAGTTGTATAAATTTCTTTTCTTATTCATATTGAGACCACATTTGTTGAAATTAGAAACACTGAAGTTATAAAGACTTTAGATTCAACATTTGTTTAGCCTATTCTCTTGAATATTACCCTACCATATTTTATCTCTTAAGAGTAACCATTTTGAGCTTTAGCACTTTTTATTGATTATAACCACATTAATAGCCTTTACCTTATCTTTCTTGAAGCCTTTTTGTTAATTTGAACCTTGAAGGCCATTTACATTACTTGATTGCTTGAAACTTAAAATTTGTAAAGGTCTAACATTTCTTTAATAGTTAGTACATGATGAATGCGCGCATTATTATGAAAAGAATGTGTTAAAGTTATGGTACCAATGGATTTAAAATGCGAAGGACCTATTGTAGCATCCAGCCTCTCGGGCCGGATCGCTACAGTGTGGAGCCCAGCCTCCACCGCTATCACTCCAGGTATTG
>JANQBM010000007.1:19010633-19021002 GCA_025594535.1 Erythroxylum domingense | reverse complement strand
TCATTACTTCTCTCATTGGTCTTCTCATAGACCCGTTTCCCTGATCCGACCCGTTAGGTGGGACCGGGATGTTACACCTATATTATGAAAGAATAAGTTTCTTGTAATGTTGTTTTAAATAAATTTCCTTCAATTTTATCACCCTTTTCATTATCCCAATCATACTTTACCTAAACCCCATTAAAACCTTGTGACAATACCTTTTGATTTTTGTTTCTAGTTTACTTATAAGTGGTAGAGGTATGATAATATTGCAAGCTTATAGTTAAGAGTTCTATTATGAATTGATTTGAGAGTTATTATACTTTAAACTAAATACTTAAGTGCATTAAGTGATACCTTGGTGATGGTGTAAAGATTTGTACTTTTGATTTCAAAAAGATTTATGATGTGATTATTATTGGTATTAACTTATGAAGATTAGTTCTAGGATAAATCGAATCCCGTTGTGTATTAATTTGATTGACATGACATGATGATTTAAAGTGTAGATGGACATGTTGACGTTAATAAGGGATGGATGTTTGCAAGATAAATGATTTTGATTATGATTTGCTTGAGGACAAGTGAAAGCTATAGATAGGTTGACTGTATATATCCTAAAAACTCTAGTTTTTACTATAAAAGTACATGATAAGAGCTAAAAGGACAGGCGGTGAGTGTTAAGGAGTTTTTAAGTTGTAAGGAACAATAATTTTGATTAGAGGATGAGTAAAACACGAGGAATATTTTACAAGATCCAATAGATAACAATATGTAATCTAAGTTACAAGAAGATTCATTAGAAGAAAAAGTGAGAATTAAAATTATTATTTTTTTGTTTCTAGTTTTTCTTCTACGTATTTGTCTTTGATTTTGTTTTCTATGACTAGGAATTGATTTCTTTAGTTCTTAGGAGTGATAAACCTTAAGTTATGATAAGAATATGATTTGATCTTTATTTAATATAGTTTTATTGATTGGTTTATTGAGATTCAATTATGCATTATATGATTGTTCTAATATATCCTAAGTTTTAGTCCATGATTTGATTTCAGGTGATTGAAAATTTCTTTTGTATGAATAGATATACCATACAAAACCAAATATTCACTAAATCTCAATACAAAGTCTTGACCAAAACAAAGTAATGAAATTAAGCTTTAATCAGTACAATATCAGTTGCTAAACAATAATCCAGGCACAGAAATCTTCTCACACAAAGATATAATCAATACATAACTCCAAAATAATTAAATAGTTATCCTAAGGCCTAGGAATCACTAAATAATTAAATCAGTAGAAGTAAATGCAACTTAAACTCCCCTACAAAGATGCAACTTAAACTCACCTACAAAGACCCAAGCTCCTGCCATTGCCATTGAATCGGAGGATCAGGATGAACTAGCCATAGAAAACCATAGAAGACATTGCCAACAGCGAGCTCCGACGATCAGCCATGGAAGACAGCGAAGGAGATGATGGAATAGTGAGTAAGAAGCCGAGAATCTAAAAGAAAACAGAATAAGACCTCTTGTGGGAGATGAGGAAAAAGGACGAAATCGAGGTCTCCCTTAGTGGAGAAGTTTGTCGTCCAAATAAACCCTCTTTTCTATCTTTTTATTATCTCTTGCTACTGTGCGTTTTGGTCTCCTCCTTTCAACATCTATATTTTGCTTTTCTTATTTTTCCATGTGCCTGCGTACTCTTCATATGTTACTTACGTTTTGGCCCTTCTTTATTTCCCACTGCTACTGTCGTTTTATGCTCCTTGCCTCACCATATTGTGCTGTCACATTTCGCTTTTTGGATGCTACCGTTTTGCCTCTACAATAAAAATTACAAATAATGTAGCATCAATTATCTTAAAATCAATTAATCACAATTAAACCAAAATATGACAATTTTGCCCCTTTAAACACAAATTAAATGTAAGGCATAATAATTCAAATAATAATCAAATAATGCAATAAAGACTAATTATAGTGACAAAAACCCATCCAAATGATATGAAAAAAATATAAATAAATGAGTTTGTCAATTCGCCACACTTAGCCTTTTGCACTACTGGGAAAAATATCAGTAAAGAGAAATCCAATAGTTAAACTTAATGTAAGCAAACGTAAAACTGTCAAAGCAAGAATATGCAATCAACTCAAGTAACCTCTATCCCTAATCAATCAACAGTCATGGAATGCTTCGGTGCAAAGAAACTAACATAAGAGACATAGCAAGATCGAAGGAAAAGAAACATAATTGATCTCTCATAAGGTATAAGTGTCTCACTCATCTCTCAAATAGGAAAATTTTCACTCAATCCAATTAGATTAACACCTATCATAGGCTTGTAAAGATTATACTATCTCCACCACTAACACATCATAGATTCATGATCAAGGGGGACTTTGTAGGGTTGTAATGTTGATGAAAGGCTAATGAATGGATGAAATGGAAATACTACAAGTGAAACGCATGATTGTTAAGAAACAACTCAAAGTGAGCCAAAGTGCAAACATCAAATGAACACCAATGTGCAAATATCAACTTTAAAGAAACAACCTCTAATCTTCAACCACCAAGGGACGCCTTATGTCAAACTTTATTCTTTTTAGCCAAATTATTCCTCTTTCTTTTCTTTTTCCTTTTTTTTGTATATTGGCATACCTAACCCAAGAAGATAAAAATAGCAACATCAATGATGCACATTTAATCATGAAGAACATAATGTAACTCATACAAAACACTTGTTCAAAAACAATGGAATGAAATGAAAGTGAATGGCTCAAAGGAATAAATAAACGTTAATTGAAATGGCTTGTATTTGAGTGAAAGGGTTTAGAAATGAATGCCCCTATCATACTCACAAATCTACGTATTAACACAGCTTTGAAAAAGAATCTAGAAAAGTTATAGAGGCTAACCAAACTAGGTGGAAATCACAAAAGATGAGAAAGAAAAATAAGGCTAAAAAATCCTTCCAACAAAGCTTTCACTAAGATATTTCCTCCTTAAAATCAAGCTATAAAACAAAGTTAATAATACTACACCAAAGTCTCTCTACTATGCTAATCAACTAAGAATAAAAATTACTCGAATCAAATGCATTCAAACCTAGACATGTCAATGTTCACATGTATGAGCAACAAGTTTTTGAAAACAAAGCCCAAGGATTGCAAAAGTCAAGTCGGAAGGTGGGAATCACAGCAAAAAATCACCCATTCAACAGTGAAAAACATTGAGGCGAGTCAACACAGAAAGACACAGAATCCAACAACAATATTCTCAAGCAAGAATCACCTTCCAATCACGCAGTACAATCAAGAAATCAATTAATTAGGAAAATGAAAAAGCGATTATAGCAGCAATACTTGAGAATCAAGAGATAAACCTAATCAATTTAGCTTAAAAAGGTTCAAAGTTTTTGAAATTTTCATATTATTTCAGCTCAATAAAACAAACAATGCATAATGCAAAGTCAATAAAATGGCAATCCAAGCAGTGGCAAAACAAATAAATAAAAGCAATCCCTCCCCACACATAGTCAATATATTGTCCTCAATGTAAGAAAAACAAGTGTAGGAGAAATGGAAAAAGCAAGGGGAAACTAAACTGACAACTACTAAATGAAAATAAACAACTACAACTACTGGAGAAGTTCCCTCCCCCACACTTACTCTGAACTATCTCAGCAAACAGATATCACCATCAATACAATTGAAAGTAAAGGAGAAGGGTGGAAGGGAGCAACCATGTGATTAAGGAGGTCTTTGATCCTCATGGTAATGCTTAAGTAGATCACCATTGGCTTATGAAACATGACCAGTTGCTTCATGCACCAGCTCTACCGTACCAAATGAATGCACCTTGGTAACTCTGAAAGGGCCCTCCCATATGATGATGAACTTCCCGAGCATCAACTTTAACCGGGCCTTGAACTTTAGAACCTTGTCACCTTCATGGAACTCTTTCCTCAGAATCTGTTTGCCATTAATCATTTTTAGCTTGTCTTTGTAGATTTTGGCATTATCATAGGACTCAAGTCTTATCTTTTCAAGCTATTGGAATTGCATTGCCCAATTTTCAAATGAAGATTCAAAGTCTACATCACATGCCTTGATCGCTCAATCAGATTTGTGCTCGATCTCTATAGGTAGATAGCAAGACTTGCCATAGAGCAACCGGAAAGGAGACATGCCTATAGGGGTCTTGTAGGTAGTCCTGTAAGTCCATAACACCTCCTTAAGACTTTAACTCCAGTCTTTGCGAGATGGTTTCATAATCTTTTATAGTATCCAGTTCACTTCTTGATTGGAGACTTCAGCCAACCCATTTGTTTGAGGGTGGTAAAGTGTGGCCAACTTATGATTAACTCCATATTTAGCAAGTAGAGACTTGATGGTCCTATTGCAGAAATATGTTCCTTGGTCACTGGCGATAGCTCTTGGAATGTCATGCCTACAAAAGATATGAGAACGTAAAAACTTAACAACAGTAGAAGCATCATCTTTCCTAGCTGGCACTGCCTCTACCCACCTAGACACATAATCTACTACAAGTAATATATATGAAAACCTAAATGACAGAGGAAAGGGATCCATAAAATCTATGCCCCAAACATAAAAAATTTCACAAAAATGCATAGGTCTTAAAGGCATTTCATGCTTTCTTCCTAGACTCCCAAACCTCTGGCACTTATCACAAGACTTGTAAAAAGCATAAGCATCTTTGAATAAGGTAGGCTATTAAAACCCACACTCTAAAACCTTCCTAGTAGTCCTATTAGTACTAAAATGCCCCCGTAAGATAAAGAATGTGCAAAGGTAAGGAAAGAGTGGATTTCATTGTTAGGAACACATCGTCTGATGATCTGGTCACTACATTGCTTCCAATGAATTGGAGCATCCCAGATATAGTATCTTGCCTCCCTCTTTAGCTTATCAACCTGAAACTTAGACATAAAAGGAGGCATAAGATCAGCGATAATATAATTAACAATATTAGAGTACCAAGGCTCCTAAACCGCCAAGGCAAAAAGTGCAGAATCAAGAAAGGAATCAACAGTAAGATCAGAAGAGCCAACTCACTTAATGCCTTCAGGTAACCGACTAAGGTGGTCAGCTACATGATTCTCTGCTCCAGCTCTAACTCTGATTTCAATATTGAACTCCTACAACAACAAAGCCTATCTCAGCAATCTTGGTTTAGACAGGGGCTTCTTGAATAAGTATTGCACTGCTATATGATTTGTAAAAATAATCACTCGAGAGTTTATCAAATACTGTCTAAACTTATTTAAATAAAATATTATACAAAAAAGTTCCTTCTCGGTAGTGGTATAATTCACTTGATCAGAGTCAAGCGTCTTGGAGGCATAGGCTATCACTCTAGATTGCTTTTCCTCCCTCTTACTAAGCATAGCACCAACTGCAAAGTTAGAAACATCATAAGACAGTTCAAAGGGCAAATCCCAATTACGTGCAGTCAAAATAGGAGGTGAAACAAGAAAGGATTTCAAAGTGTCAAAAGCATGTCTACATTTATCATCAAAGTGAAAATCAATATCTTTTTTCAACAATGTAGAAAGAGGTAAAGAAATTGTACTAAAAGCTTTTACCAAGCGTCGATAAAACCCTGTATGTCCTAAGAAAGACCCCAAATCTTTAAGACAAGTAGGATAAGTAAGTGAAGAAATGATTTCAATCTTGGCTCTATCAACCTTAATCTCCTTTTGCGAGATGCGATGACCTAACACTATGCCACTATCCACTAGGAAATGACATTTTTTATAATTCAAAACTAATTTTTTTCTCAATACATATACCAAGAACACGTTCAAGATTAAGCAAGCAATTATCAAAGCTATCACCATAAATTAATGGTGATGTCATCTATAAAAACCTCCATATTTTGCTCCAATAAATCACTGAAGATTTCCATCATACACCTTTAAAAGGTGCCTAGAGCATTACATAACCTAAATGGCATCCTTCGATAAGTGTAGTTATCAAAAGGGCATGTAAAAGTAGTCTTCTCTTAGTCTACAGGTGCAATCAGCACCTGGAAGTAACCTAGAAAACCATCCAAGAAACAATAGTGAGATTTACCAGATATTCTTTCTAGTATTTAATCAATGAAAGGTAATAGAAAATGATCCTTCCTAGTTGCTTCGTTCAATTTCCTATATGAAGTAAATCACACTTTAATATAGAAATCACATACAATATATGATATACACAAGAAGGGGGGTTGAATTGTGTATACTTTTTGTGAATACAAAATATTTAATTTTTTTTATAAGAACTTCTTTAACTTGTTAAAAGAATATCACAAATGTTATACAAAAATTGTTATGTAGTTAAATCGCAAATAACTTCTATATACTTGTTTAAAAACAAAATAGAATAGAGTAAAAGGATAGAAGATAGACACTGAGATTTTTATACTGGGTCACCCCAAACCGTGGGCTATGTCCATTCCTCAGAATTCGTCTGAATTTTCACTATACTTCGAAAAATTTATAAGTATTCTTTCTTTCCTTCCAAAGCCTCTTCAGGTCTCTTACACCAAGTATTCTTTTTGCTATCTTAGCCTCTCAAGGCTTTTAACCTTTTCTTTCTCTCACTAGAAAGATATTGTGAGCTTTTGTTACAGTAGGGTTAGTTCTATTGTATCGATCTATAGAGTTTTTTTCTTCTCTAAGTATACACTTGAAAGCTCAAGAGTTGTAAGATTCGTAAAATCCGTAAGATCGTTCAAGCTTCGACTATAACTAGTATTTCTAGCCTAGGTCTCCAACTGCTTCTTGATTCTTGATAACCGCTTCTTGAATCTTAATAACCGTTATTTAGTTGATTTCTATAACTAACTCTAACTAACTAGCTGTCTGACATACTAGCGTATCTTCTTCTTTGTATCATCTGTGTTTTTCTTCTTCTGTATCTTCTACTTCTTCTGTGTTTATACTTATTCTGTATTTTCTACTTCTTCTGAGTTTTCACTTCTTCTATATTTTTGCTTCTTCTGTATCTTTTGTTTCTTCTGTATCTTCTGCTTCTTCTGCGTTTTCCACTTCTTTTGTGTTTTTGACTTCTTCTGTGTTCTGCACTTCTTCTGTGTTTTACACTTCTTCTGTGTTTTGCACTTCTTTCTTATTTTCCTTCTCTGTGTTTTGTACTTCTGCACACTTACACACTTATCAAAATTGTTCATTTATTTCTACCATTATTATTATTTGATTGTCATCAAAATTAATCACCGTGAAGCCCTCTTGACTTAACAATCTCCCCCTTTTTGGTGATAACAAATAATCATAATTTTAGAAAGATAAAAGTGAATGAACGAATTTTATTTAGATAATGAACAATATACACATATGTTATTCTCCTCATATGATATCTTCTTTCTTGTGCTTCATCTCTTCTTTCTTCTTTCTTCTGTTATGCACTTCATTCTTCTGTTTTTCACTTTTCTCCCCCTTCTTCTACTTTTCTCCCCCTATCTTCTACTTTTCTCCCCCTATTTGTTATTAATCAAAAAGTTTATCTCAGATGCTTCATGATTTCAGAAAACATATGTTGCATATTAGTTCTGATCAACTTGAGGTCTTCTTCTATTGAAACTTGTAGATATGCTACTTCCTCATGTAGATCACCCACTGAGTCACTCAGATCTTCAACCTTAGTATGAATTTCTTCAATTTCCATCATTAAGGCTTCCTAACACCACTGCTGAGAGTGACTAACTTCTTCTATACCACTAGTAGTAACTTGTTGAGGTGCACTTGATGGATAGAAGTTTGTAGCAACAAATGTTTCTGATGGTAAAACATCTAATTCAATGATTTTCAAAATAGGAGTTTGAAAGATTGTTTGCCTTCAGGGAGATCTAGATCATCAGGTCTAGGTAGTCTTGGAATAGGTTTTCCAAGAAGGTGAAGGACATCTTTAATTGAAGATATGAAACTCAAAGGTCTAAAATGCATAATTAGGTGCACAAGAGTTTCTAAATTGACACTTATACCTTCAACCTTGATAGTTCTGTACTGCACTTTAATCACTCTTCCAGCTACCTGAGAAGTTGCATCTATGGTGAAGCATCCACAATGACTTCCTGATGCTTTTGAAATGTAGTGTGAAACATAGATTCCTCTTGATTGCTCTGTATTGCATGCATCATCTATGTTTCTCACAGCTTCTTGTATCTATTCTTCTATAAGGTCACCTGTTTTTGCTCTAGGGTACATATTATGTTTCCCTTTATCTACATTGCGTACAATGTTTAAAGCTTTAGGTTGTACATCGGGTACAATCTTGATTAATGTTCTACTTATAGCTAGGTAGATAGTATATCGATCTTTTGTCATCTTCAATGGATATGGTTTTGACTTTTCATCCCTACTAATACCATATAATCTTCTTTCTTCATGATTCAGAAGATGTATTGATCGATTATTGACTAGAATTGGTTCAACTTGTACCTTGACTAACCTTTGCACAGGTTCTCTTATTATAATTGAGCTTCTGCTTCTAACAGGTACAATTTCTTCTATTACCTTCATTTTCAAGTCCTCTTTTCTGATAGGACTATAAGATACCACTCTGTGTTCAACTGATTTTTCCTTTTGTTGACCACCAGTTGAAGTACTCTCTTTTTGACTGGTCTTCAACTATTTTATTTTCTTCTACCAGTCTAGAAGGTGGTTGGGGTTGGGGTTTCTTCTCCTCAAACTCCAACTTCCTCTTAATTTATGTCTCTTTTGTTGACTTTGCCAGTTGTTCTTGCAAAATTGAGACTAAAGACTTAGTAGCCTGCGGCGCTTTCTCTACCTTTTCAGAATCTTCACCAAGAGTCAATTCTTTCCCTCTCTTCTACTCTTGTTGATGCAGAGTTAATAACCTTGGTGATCTTCTTGATTTTTTAACTTTCTCAAAATCAAGTGTCTCTCCCTTTCTTTTCAACGACACTTGTTTTTCAGATAGATTCACTTGGCTTTCTTCTTTTTGTGAAATTGTCTTAGCTTTAATTGATACTTCTGACTATTTATTCTTCTTTTCTTTCTGTAGGCATTCTTCCTAAGGATTGAGGATTTTTTCTTCTCTGTGGGTGCAACATTTCCACTCACGTTGCGTCTGACAGTACGCTCCCCCTCAGTCCTTACTTTTGCTATAGAAACTATATCCTCCTTTTCTTGAGATTTCAAACCCATTCTACATATTATTGAAGCATTAATAATGCTTTTGATATTCATGTTCATCCTGTTTCCTCTTTGAAGAAGAATTCCAGAATCTCTAAAGATTGTTGTTAACAACA
Source organism: Erythroxylum domingense (assembly GCA_025594535.1). Lineage (NCBI taxonomy): Eukaryota > Viridiplantae > Streptophyta > Magnoliopsida > Malpighiales > Erythroxylaceae > Erythroxylum > Erythroxylum domingense. The sequence goes on along the minus strand of JANQBM010000007.1, from coordinate 19,011,714 downwards.
TGCAATATGGTAAGGCATTAGAATCCCTCTTCATCTTCATCATATACTTTACAATTGTTAAGTCAAGAGGACTTTACGATGATTAATTTTGATGACAATTAAATAATAATAATGTTAGAAACAAATGAACGTGTTTGACAAGTGTGTTAAGAGTGCAGACGCAAAATCAATACAGAATACAGATGCAGAAGGAAACACAAAACAAAATATAGACACAGACACAGACGTAAAAATGAGATACAAACGCAGACGTAGACACAAAGTCAATATAGACGCAGAAGTAAAGACCACATAGACGCAAAGTCAATATAGACATAGGCGCAGACGCAGACGCAGCGCAAAGACAATATAAATGCAGACGCAGACGTAAAGTCAACATAGACGCAAAGGCAATACAGACGCAAATAAGATATAGACGATACTATGAAGATACATTAGCACGTCAGAACAGTTATTTAGTTAGAGTTAGTTACAGAACTCAACTAAATGACAGCTAGCAAGAATCAAGAAGTGGTTATCAAAGATTAAGAAGCAGTTAGAGACGAAGGCTATAAATACTAGTCGTAGTCGAAGATGTTACAATCTTAAAAAAAGATAGAGAAAATTCTTACAAATCTTACGATTCAGAAAATAGTGATCTTTAAGCGTTCAGTGTTTACTTAGAAAAGAGAAATTTGGTAGTGCTATACGAAGAGAGCTAACCCTACTGTAACAAAAGCTCACAATCTTTTTCTAGTGAGAGAAAGAAAAGGTTGATAGCCTGGAGACGCTAGGATAGCTGAAAGAATACTTTGTAAGAGACCTGAAGAGGCTCTGGAAGGGAAGAAAGAATACTTGTAATTATTTAGAATATAGTGAAACACTCAGACGAATTCTAAGGACTGGAAGTAGCCTACGGTTTGGGATGAACCAGTATAAAAATTGAAGCTTCTATTCTCTATCATTTACTTCAGTTTATTTTGTTGTTAAACAATTATATAGAAGTTATTTGTGATTTAACTACATAATAATTTTTATATAAATTTTGTGATATCTTTTTAACAAGAAAGAGAAGTTCTTAACAAGATTTTATATTCACAAA
>JANQBM010000007.1:18996479-19010533 GCA_025594535.1 Erythroxylum domingense | reverse complement strand
TTTACCGATTTTGCCGATTCCAACTATTTCGCCCTGCTGGTTGTCTCCAAAAGTTACTGATCCTCCCTTCTTATCTTAAAGATCTAGGAACACAGACCTTCTTCCCGTTATGAGTCATGAGCATCCACTGTCCAAATACCATTAGTCCTAGCTGCTTCTTCCAAGGAAGGAGATCTACAGTAGATATTATGTTCTTTTTAGGTACCCAGATTTTCTTGAGTCCTTTAGGGTTAGTCTTATAATTAACCATAGAATGATAAAAAGAAGACTACTAAAATTTATTTCTATAAGGAACAAACTTCTTTTTGTAACGAGCATTGTTTTTAATAAACCCTAGACCACTCTTATCATTAGGGTGTCGATAATTTCTAATTATGTCATTCATTTTCTTCGTGCTTTCAGTAAAGTTTTATAAATCTGCTAAGAGAGAATTAATCCTTTGTTTCAACTGACTAAGTTCCTCAGATCTATTAATAGAAACTTTTTTTTATATCGTCTACTTGTTTCTTAAGACAGACATTTTCTTTTTCTAACACTTCCGTGTTCTTCAAGTTTTCTATAAACTTTCTTTTTAAGGATCTATACTGTTTTAGTATAATATATGAATCTTCTAACAATTCTAAATATGCATCTTGAAGTTCATTAAAATTAGAAGTTACCTCCTCGTCACCTTTTTCTTCGGTTACCAAACATATGTTTGCTTGCTCTGATGCTTCTGAATCAGAATTAGATTCGGATGAGTCCAAATCTTCCCAAGTTGCCATCATACTCTTTTTATTTCCTTTATTCTTCTTCGGTTCTCTTCTAAGCAACGGAAATTCAGACTTGTAATTTCCTGGTTTGTTACACTTGTAGCAAATGATAGAGGTCTTGTCGTTCTTAACTTCTTCTTTGCTATTTTTCTTAAAAGAAAATTTTTTACTTCCTTTTGCTTTCTTTTTCCACATCCTTCTGATCTTTCTTAAAATGAAAGATAATTTGTCATCATCTTCACTTGAATCGTGATCAGATTCACTGGTATCATTATTCTTGACTTCTTTGATCTTTAATGCTTTTGACGATTAACTTCTATTTCTCTGAGTCTTGTGATTTGCCTCTTTTAGGTTTATCTTCAGCATCAAGCTCTACTTCATGTATCTTCAAAGAACCAAGCAATTCGTCAAGTTTTAATTTGCTCAAGTCCTTGGCTTCTTGTATTGCATTGACTTTAGGTCTCCATCTTTTTGGTAGACTTCTGAGAATCTTCCTGACATGGTCTTGATTATCGTAGATTCTCCCAAGAGCTTTAAGTCCATTAATGATAGATCGAAATCGTCCAAACATCTTATTAATAGACTCATCTTCTTACATTTTAAACAGCTCATACTGATGTATAAGAATACTGATCTTGGACTCTTTCACCTGGTTTGTGCCTTTATGTGCAATGGATAGAGTGTCTCACATCTCCTTCGTAGTTTCACATCCATAAACTTTATCATATTCAGTTCTGCTTAACGCACAACTCAAAAAGAATTTGGCCTTTGAATTTAGTTAAAATCTAGCTTTGTGTTCAGATGACCATCTGTTACGAGGAATGGTATTTCCTTCATCATCTATTGGTTCATATGGTCCATTCTCGATGATATCCCAAAGATTAATGTGTGTGGATTCTATGAAAAGTCACATCTTGTCCTTCCAATAATGATAATCTTCACCATTAAACGCAGGAGGTCTTACGACGGAGGCACCTTCAGTTATAAAAACATGTGATTCAGCCATAGATCTTTGTCCTCACTTTGTAAAGGTGGTTCTTGGAAACTGAGCTCTGATACCAATTGAAGTAAATCACACGTTAATATAGAAATCACGTACAATATATGATATATACAAGAAGGGGGGTTGAATTGTGTATACTTTTCGTGAATACAAAATCTTTAATATTTTTATAAGAACTTCTTTAACTTATTAAAACATATCACAAACGTTATACAAAAATTTTTATGTAGTTAAATCTCATATAACTTCTATATACTTGTTTAAACATAAAGTAGAATAGAGTAAAAGGATAGAAGATAAACGATGTAATTTTTATACTGGTTCACCCCAAACTGTAGGCTACGTCCAGTCCTCAGAATTCGTCTGAGTTTTCACTATACTTCGATAAATTTACAACTAATTTTTCTTCCCTTCCAAAGCCTCTTCAGGTCTCTTACACCAAGTATTCTTTCTGCTACCTTAGCCTCTCCAGGCTCTTAGCCTTTTCTTTCTCTCACTAAAAAGATATTGTGAGCTTTTGTTATAGTAGGGTTAGCTCTATTGTATCGCACTTTAGAGTTTTTTCTTCTCTAAGTATACACTTGAAAGCTCAAAGTTGTAAGATTCGTAAAATTCGTAAGATCGTTCAAGCTTCGACTATGACTAGTATTTATAGACTAAGTCTCCAACTGCTTCTTGATTCTTGATAGCCGCTTCTTGATCTTGATAACCGTTATTTAATTGAGTTCTATAACTAACTCTAACTAACTAACTGTCCAACATACTAGAGTATCTTCTTCTTTGTATCGTCTGTGTTTTTCTTCTTCTGTATCTTATGCTTCTTCTGTGTTTATACTTCTTCTGTATCTTCTGCTTCTTCTTCTTCTATGTTTTTCTTCTTCTATATCTTCTGCTTCTTCTGTGTTTTCCACTTCTTCTGTGTTTTTGACTTCTTCTGTGTTCTGCGCTTCTTCTGTATTTTGTGCTTCTTCTGTGTTTTGCACTTCTTCTGTGTTTTCCTTTCTTCTGTGTTTTGTACTTCTGCACACTTAACACACTTATCAAAATCGTTCATTTATTTCTAACATTATTATTATTTGATTGTCATCAAAATTAATCATTGTGAAGTCCTCTTGACTTAACACTATAGTCTATACACATTCTCCAAGCATTTTGAGCTCTTGATGGAATAAGTTCATTACTCTCATTTCTTACTACTATGATACCTCTCTTCTTCAGTACTACCTGTACCAGGCTGACCCACTCATTGTCTACTATGGCATATATGATCCCCGCACTCAATAACTTAGGCACCTCCTTCTTAACCACATCATGACTAAGAGGATTCAACCTCTTTGGTGGCTGCTTAATTGGCTTAGACCCTTTAGCCAAAAGGATCTTGTGTGTGCAAACCAATGGATCAATCCCTAGTATGTCCCCTAAAGACCAACTTATAGCCCTCCAATACCATTTCAACACAGAAACTAATTTCTCTTCTTCAGAACTACTGAGAGAACTGGACATAATAATAGGAAATTTGCAATCATCAGCAAGAAAGACATATTTCAAGTTAGGGGAGAAGGGGTTTAAATTCTAAATCAAGGGGTTGCACAGTAGAAGGAACCAGCTTTGGTATATCAAGCGCATTCAATGTGAGTGGTGTGTCCATGTGGCTTGGGTAAGAGATATAAGCTCAGTGTGGTGTATATGTCCTCCACTTCCCGACCACCATCAGATGACCTGGAAATAACAGAATTAAGGTCAGTCTGATTAATAGAAAAGGAAAGTAAATCAGAAGTGAGAATGGGATTAAAAGGGGTTAGAGCAGTAGTAGGATCACTATTATCCTCTTTTAATATTCCAGCACCACTTGAAGGAGAAGCTATGTTCGTAGCTTTTATAACAACTCCTTTATAATCAATTCCTACAAAATCAAGAAACACACCTTCTTCAAAGCTATCAAGTGCAGAATCAGCAGTAATATCATAATCAAAACAAGATGATGCATCAAAATCATGCAGAATGGAAATCCAGCTATCTATCTCTAAACAATAGACACATGATACGTTACCCTCACATGCACAAAAATTAGAAGAATGGGAGGAGGATAAACAAGTAAATGCATCATCATGATTCACAATTATGTCATACCAGTCAGGCTCATGCACATCATTCTCATGTAAGTCATCCACATCATTATCATGACATTCAATCAAACTAATACCCAAGTAAAAACAATCTTCATAATCATGGTTTATAGCCTCTGAAAGATTAAATTGCACTTCTTGATCCCCAATTCCATAGTGATAAGACCCTTCTTCATGTTAATTATGGTCTCAGCAGTCAGAAGGAATGGCATACCTAGAATCAAGGTACTCATAATAGGGAGCTCATTATTCATATCAAGGACATAAAAGTCAGCTGGGAAAGCAAAACCTTTGACTTGCACAAGGATATCCTTAAGAATGCCTTTAAGGCATCTCACCATCCTATCAACTAGACCAAGCACTGCACTAGTGTCTTTTAAAGCTTTAATACCCAAGTTCTTATAAACAGATGTCGACATGACATTAATTGTTGTACCTAAGTCAAGTAAGGCATGAGAAATAGTAGTTCTACCTATGGTATAGGGAATAGTGTAAGAACCTGAGTCTTTGCATTTAATAGGCAATTGTGGCTTAAATAAGACACTAACACTCAACCCCAGTTGGATTCTCTCACTATGCCTATACTTTCTCTTATTTGTACATAGGTTTTTCAAGAATTTAGCTCACTTAGGCATCTTTTTAATTAATTCAAGCAATGGCACATTCACCTCAAGTTTGCTAAACATTTCAAACAATTCATCATTATCTTTCTTGTCAACAATATTTTTACTAACTAAGTAAGAATTTGGAAAAGGCAAGTCACGAATGTTTACCTCATCACCTTTGGAGTCAGAAGGTGATCCTTTCTCCATTAGTCTCTTCTTGATAGTTGTCGCCTCTTCATCATTTTGCACCACTAGTTGTTTCTGAGACTTCTCCAAGAGCTTCTTTTCTTGTAGGCTTTCAGATTGAATAGAAACTTCTTTCTCAACTTGGGAAGTTTTTTTAGTAGTGTTAGCATGAGGAGACTCAACTTCTATTTCCTCATTAACCAATTCTTCATCCCCTTCATTCTCTTTGAATTGCATTTTCTTAGCACCAATTTCCTTACCACTTCTCAGTGTGATTGCATTCAAAGATTTAAGATTTATCACTGTGTTGGAGGGTATAAAATCACTACTCTTTGCTTGTTATTCACTCAAGTTGTTGGAGATTTGAGTAACAAAAGTGTTCAAGTTCTCATGCTTAGTATCTATTTGCTCAACTTACAGAACACATGACTCCATCTTATTCCCCATATCATTCAACTTAGCACCAGTTCGTGTCTTCTCGTGATCTAATCTTGAATTAATCCCAGTAATGCCTTTTATAATCATATCAAATTCACCCCTTAGAAAAAGAAGATGATGTCCCTTGATTAGACACCATTTGATTAGAAGAATTTCCTTGAGTGTTGCTTTGATCCCTACCCCATCTAAAGTTAGGGTGATCTCTCCAACCTTGATTAAACGTGTTGGAGTAGGTATCCCTCTTTTGATATTGGCCATTCCTATTTTGGGGCAGAAACTTCTTCATATCGAGCATAATTATTGGAGGCATGCATCATGGACCCACAGTACTCACAACCGGCTACTATAGCTTGAGAATGACCCACTGAATTAACTTGCTTGGCTTTAGGGATGGCAATTCCGGCCCGACCCGGCCTTCTTGGGCCAGCCCGTTTTTGGCCTGGGTTTGATGGGCCACGAGCTGGCCATTTTGGACAAAACGGCATCGTTTTGTCCAAAATGATGCCGTTTTGTATTTTGTATTTTTTAATTGAAAAAAATATAGACGGGCCAAACGACCTCTTGGTGGGCCAGGCCCATTAACATCCCTATTTGACTTTCACATTATTCTCCAAAATATTGTCTTTTCTCCACTCAGTTTCCCAAAGCAGCAATTTCAGCAAAAATATCTTGGGAAGAAACTGAAGAGGGATAGTACACCTTTCTTATTTCTCCAGATTGAGGGTTATTAGTAGCCATCTTTTAAAGTAGGTCCCATGCAGCATTAGGACTTAATTCTTTGAGTGAACCATTTACAGCGGCATGAATTGAGGGCTTATGATAAGGAAGGAGCCCTTCATAGAAAGAGTTCACCAGATCATTCTTTGAAATATTGTGGCGTAGATAATGGGCTAGAAGTGTGATGAACCTTGTCTAATATTCGTGAATAAATTCATTATCTCGTTGCACAACACTAGTTATCTCCTTTTTAAGCCTTGAAGTTTTAAAGGCAGGGAAATATTCATCTAAGAATGCTCCTTTCAACTGATCCCAGGTCAATATGGTGAAATGTTGAGGTAGTGTGTAAAGCCACTCCTTAGCCTTGCCTTCTAAAGTGAAGTGGAATGCTCTCCTCAATACATCTCAAGATTTGTCATAGTTGGTTTCATGGAAGAACACACCATGTGCATAGTCTTCAAATGCCTGTGTGGATCATCACCTGAAAAGCCATGGAATCTAGGTAAGCAAGAAATTAATGCTCCTTTAATTTCAAAGTTCGCATCATCAGTATAAAAGTCGTAAGCATCATAATCAACATTGGAATTATTAATCTCCTTCATGCTTCTATTATCCTCACCATTATTCCCTAGGTTGTTCTCACCATGTCTGTTGTTCCCATTAGGCCCATTATATCCATTATTACCATTAACACCATCCATGGTTTCTTGCTCTAATTCAGAATTAGTAACAGATAACTGTTCACTAAAGGTAGCTCTCCCACTAGGTTCTTGTTCACAACATAACAAACTTGACTCTTATGAAATATGCTCCTCCTTAACAAGAACTTGACTTGTGCCCTCTCTTCTCCTCTCTCTTTTAATCTTTTTCATGGGCCTCTCAATTTCAAGATTTAAAGGAATCAAAGGTAAAGTCTTATCACTTCTAGGCATAAACAATAACAATAAAAAAACGAGGTGCAAAACTGACTTATACAATAAGATTCAAGTCAAACAATGGAAGAATATGTTGAGTGCAAATGTGCGTGTATCAGAATGCATAAGTATGGATGACTATACGCTTAATATTGTATGAAAGAGAGTGAAAATATGCAAAAGACAGCAAAAGGAAAGGAAAAAAACTATAACAACCAAAATCAATTATTCAAAGAATGTCAAAATCCCCGACAACGATGCCACTTGAAACAACCAAAATCCGATATCGCCTTGGGGTTACTTCAAAATTTAACCAAGGATTGCATATAGTGCAACTTAGAGTCGTTCTCTTTGAGGAGCCAACAATGAAATTAAATTACTAAGTAACCAAATGCAATGCAACCTAAACTATAGAATGGGGTTTGATTTTATTAACTATCACTAAACTTGCAAGGAATTAAAATAAACATAAAGGACTTGTTTTTGGTATTTTTAATTTAAAATGAGTGATATGGAATGTTAGTGAGTGAATGGAATGAAAAACACAAGTGATTAACAATGATAAAAGCAACCCTCCAATTCAATAACACAGGCAATCATCACTTAAACAGATCGGAGTTAAAAGTAATATACCAAAAGTTATAATCAAGCTTTTAATCCAACAACCGAGCTACCTTGAATTGTCAGAAAATATTTTCCAAGGCCCCAATCTACTAACTACCACTAGAATAGTAAAATAGAAGGATACTAAAACCCAATGCTCAATTATTACTCAATAATTAATAAAATAGAATTAAAGCCAACAACAAATATAATGATCCAATAATTTAAGCCACCTTGAATAATCACTAAATATTCACTAAAATCTCAATACAAAGTCTTGACCCAAAACAAAGTAATGAAATTAAGTCATAATCAGCACAATATCAGTTGCTAAACAATAATTCAGTCACAGAAATCTTCCCATATAAAGATATAATCAATACATAACTCCAAAATAATTAAATAGTTATCTTAAGACCTAGGAACCACTAAATAATTAAATGCGTGGAAGATAAATATAGCTTAAACTCCCCTACGAAAACCCAAGCTCCTGCCTTTGCCATTGAATCAGAGGATCAGGACGAACTAGCCACAGAAAACCATAGAAGACGCTACCAACAGTGAGCTCCGATGGTCAACCATGGAAGACAGTGAAGGAGATGACGGAACAGTGAGTAAGAAGCTGAGAATCCAAAATAAAATGGTATGGAAGATGGGAATGATGTTTTGGATTTGTGGGAGATGAGGAAAAATGACAAAATCGAGGTCTCCCTCAGTGGAGAAGTCAGCCGTCCAAATAAACCCTCTTTTCTGTCTTCGTATTATATCTTACTACTCCACATTTTGGTCTCCTCCTTTCAACGTCTATGTTTTTCTTTTCTTTTTTGTCCATATGCCTACGTACTCTTCATGTGTTACTTACGTTTTGCCCCTTCTTTATTTCCCACTTCTGCTGTCGTTTTGTGCTCCTTACCTCACCATGTTATGATGTCACGTTTTGCTTTTTGGATGTTGTCGTTTTGCCTCTACAATAAAAATTACAAATAATGTAACATCAGTTGTCCTAAAATCAATTAATCACAATTAAACCAAAACATGACAATTTTGCCCTTTTAAACACAAATTAAATGTAAGGCATAATAATTCAAATAATAATCAAATAATGTGATAAAAACCAATTATAGTGACAAAAACCCATCCATATGATATGAAAATATATAAAATAAATGAGTTTGTCACCTAAATATCCAACACAAGCTAAGAAAAGTAACAATAGACTGGAACTTAAAAATTCAGATAAAAGCGATAACTAGCTACTATAAGCCACGAAGAGAAACTACTAAAATAAATAAAAATAGGAATCAAATAATCTATACTAATAACAACGCTAGGAAATAAATAGCAATAGTAGAAAGGAAGAAAAAAATAATCAAAGGAGATACGTAAATAAGTTACGCTAGCCAATGTTTGAAATCCTTTTACTTTTTGTCAAAACAAATTAATCTAAATAAACCTTTAACCAATAATATCAAGTAAAAATAAGAATATTAAATCTTAAAATGAGCACCACAATGTTAGTGTGCCATAACATTACATAAAATAACTAGACCTAAAACTATAGCTAGTGGTAAGTCTAAGTCGATACCACAGAAAGTGTTTGGTTAATATTTGAAATAAAAATAATCAGTATTTAGGTTAGGGGGTGTAAGGGCCTAACATATACCCTAGAAGCATTATAGCATGTCTAGGGTATATTAAGAAGTGCACATAACAAATTAAGTGCATCTAAGTAGAATAAGAGACATAACAATTCTTAATGTAAAAGACACGAGTAAATGGGTAATTTGTTCATTTCGGCATGGACATACATATTTAGATATGAAATATGGATGAGAATGAAATTAATTGATGAGATTATATGCCATTATGGGAATTAAAGGAAGAAGAAGGACCAACATGTAATTTTCCTAAATTCAACTCATAGACCAATTGGATGAAAGCAAGTGTGTCCAATAAGATTAGAGCACGTGTATTTAATAGAATTGTAACATATGGTCCAATATAATTGTAACACATTGTCCAATAGGATTGTAACATATGGTCCTATGGGATTGAAACATGTGTCTAAGACTAGAAAATTTATGAGGGGAGTAGAAGAGAGGGGAGAGGGATGTGTATGCAGGGCAGAATTTTCTTTTCTCATCTCCTCTCCATTCCATCTCTTTGATCACACCTTTTTGCACAAGGAATCAAGCTAATCCTAAGTGAAAATCAAGGTAAACGTTTATGGTTTGTTTTATCATCTTCATCTTTCTTGCTTTGTCCATGAAGAGTTGGAATTATAAGGTTGAAATTGGGATTTAAGGTTTGTATTTATGGTTTTCTAGTTCGTAAATCAAGCAAACCCGAAGGGGAAGAGAAGGAAGAGTACTAAAAGAAGAGCTAATTGGGAAATTTTAAGGTTTAGGACTACAGTTATTCTATTTTCTCTTTGTGTGTATGTTTGAATGGATATAAAGATTCATTTGGATATGGAATGGTTGCTGGGATGATGCTTTGGTGTTATTTTGGTGTTGCCTTGCATAGAATTAGTTAAATATGACAAAAGAGTATCATATAGTGGAATTCTGTCTAAAATTTGTTGAATCAGACACATTTTTTAGGTCATAACTTAACCTACAGATCTCTAAATTGAGTTATTTCAATTTCATATGAAACCTAAGCTATATAAATGGAAATATCTAAAAGAGACTCTGATTTAATTCTGGCTTTATGACATTGAAAATTGAGATTGAAAATTGTGACATGATGTTGCCCCTGTTTTGGAGCAGCTTGTGATGTTTGGAATATATCCCATGATATATCCAAATGGCTTTATTTTTTGTTCTTTGGAAACTATATACATAGGAAACAAATTTTTAGAAGACCTCAAACCCTAATTAGATATGTTAAAATGTTGGAACAAATGGAGCTATGAATTATAGGCAGGGATATGATGGGAAGAAATTACACTATTTTAAGTTTATTTTCATTCCGATTTTTGCCTAATCATAGTTGAACCTTTTTTAATGTGTATGAAACTTTTCAAACACCAATAAATAAATAAAATAAGACTTACCTAACATGAATTGGGTGATTGAATATTCGAATTTAAGATTGAGCATAATGCATACTAATGAAAATTTAGATGTACATAAATGATTTGTATGAATATTTATTGCTCATATGTTTGTAATATGATTATACAAGTGTGATTTTGATACTCTTTTAATGGTGGTAAGTTATGACTTGCATTTATGAATGCAAATACAAATTTTATGACTTGGAATGTCTATCATATGATTTGTCAATATATGAATTGTGAAATTGGCAATGGTTAAAAGAAATGTTACAGTGCCGACTTTATTGTTTTGGTGGTGGATAAATAGGCATGCCTATAGGGTTACGATGTACCTACTATAGTTTGACATCATTGGTGTCTTCATTTCGAGACTATAATGTCTTCATATTTAGATGCCTTCGGGTATCCACAGTTCGATATATCCATAATTTTGATATCTTCAGATATCCATAGCTCCCATTATCTACACCCATAGGAATGTACAAGCCTAACATAAAAAGTAAAGTAAATAGTTACAAATAAAAAATACAGCATAACAACATAAATAATTGGTATTGATGGACATTTGCATTTATATTGATAATTTGTATCAATGAGCATTGAATATCAATTTTTGGATTATGAATGTGAATTTACAGTATATGAATAATATATTAAAGCATGTTTTCATTATGTACTTTGATTAAGTATGTCATCTCTATTTATATGAGTTGTGATGTTTATGAATGTGTGTGCTTGGCGGGTGACTATTGTGAGTGGTCATCCAAACTAAGTGTTTTCTCCACTAAGCTTTCAAGCTTAGAATAGGTGTTAATTCATGTAGGTCTAAGTAATAGGAATAAGACACAGGGAACATCTGCAGAGAATAAGGCCAACAACTAAGAGAAAAAGTACCTTTGGAATGTGTCTATTAGTTAAATATGATTGTACATGTAATGAAGGAAGGGAATTGTATGTTTTCTTTTGGATTATCATGTTAATGTAAATATGTATTAGTACTTTTAGATGATAATGTTAAGTGATGTGAAATTTTGTAATATGTATATGTATGAAAAGAAAGATGTGTGATGAGAGTCCCTATAAATGAATAGAAATGTATGCCATAAATATTGGTACAGGAAATTGGTTATAATTGTAGGTTCGATATAAGGGCTATTATAGGGGTTTTGTTGGTTTTCAAATAAGAAAATAAAATGAACTAAACTAATGAAAGCAAAGTAAAGAAAACATTCAAAAATGATGAAAAGTGATGAATACGTTAGTAACCCATTCATCAGTTCAATCTAGACTACACACAATTAAACATACTTCATTGAATTGTTTTTCTCATATCTCTCCTAACAATTATGAATCATAGGTTAACGATAAGCTCTATTAACCCTGATTTTTCCTTAGGTTGTGTTCAATTAAAACAAGCTCTTTAAGTGAACCTAGCTATTAAACAACCTAGAACAAGCTCTCTAGATTTAATTGGACAAGCGCATTACGAGTTAAGAAAACATATTAATCAAGGCGACAACCACATACACTTGGGTCATTTTACCTAGATTACGTTATCCCTAATGATTTGACACCAATAGGAAACACAACAATTACATATTGTACCCCTAATGATTCGAAGTCATTATTTGCTACAAATTAACCACATCATAATAATTACGGATCTCATTAAAGAATCTAGCAATATCTAAACACAATAATTACAAATTGTGTTTAAGATTCTGGCAATGGGTTCATACATAAACAATTTAACAATAACGAAAATACGATCATTCATACATAAAAACCCAAATCCATAAGCATAGGATAACATAAACAATTTCTATAGAGAGAAAGAACAACAAATACAAAGACAGAAAGCTTAACTGGGTTCTTCGACGTCTATATCACCTCTGAATTGTTGTCAAGAAGCTTATCCCTCCATGAGTCTCCAAAGGATAGAGGTTTGTCCCTTCTTCCTTTACAAAACTGATACTTCACTCCACAAAACGTTTCTTCAACATTTCATATGTTTTCTACCTTCGCAATATTATATGTATAGTGAAAACTATAGCTTTTCGAGTGTCAGGTGTTAAAGTCACGAGCATGAGGCAGTGAGCAATTTTTTGCACTCTTCATACTTGATGTTTTCAACATAAGCTTTTCATTTTATGCATTTTCTTATCTCCTCTTGCTCTTCTCCTTCTTTCTCTATGAAGACAAGTGTGTGTGAATCTCAAGAAGATGGTTTAAAGAATGTGCTTTCAACTCATTTTATTTCTTACGCTTATGAATTGTATCTAAAACCAAATATGAATTAAACTGAATGTCTTAAGCATTTGTTAGCAATAATTACAAAGTATTATGGAATAATGTATAATCAATTAAGCACATATCACACAATAAACATATGTGAAAAATCACAAGCACAAACCATCGCAAACAAATCCATACTTCTCATCTAAAACAATAGGATAGAGAAAGACACTATCGGAAGAAAGCCACAGGAAGAAACTAGAAACCAGGCACAAGAAATAAGAACCTCCAAACAATTTCAAGCTTAAAATAAGAGCCACCAATGCATTACCCAAAGTCAAGTTCTAAATATGGACGAATTGGGTGTTGATGGCTCTAAAGTGTGTATGTAAATTCTAGGTGTCTTTAAGTTTTAGAGAACAAATGATTAACAAACTTTAAGGTTTGACAAATTCAAGCTTCTGATTTAGGAATAAAAGACAAAAAGAGTAGCAGAAGAGAAAACAAAGAAATCTGATAACCACTAGTAGGCCTTTACACATCTCATACGCTCACACTCGCTAATCTATATAATAGATTGGTTTTTAAGTAAAGAAACTCACTCTACAAATGGCACCAAAGATGAATTATATAGTCTACATCCTTATGGTTAGTGGAGAACAAACAATATCCAACAACTTTTTAGTAAACAATCTAGTAAATGTCTCTTTAGCTTCTAGATCTTCTCTTAGAGAGATCCAATTTAAGAATAAACCAAACACATAGATTTAAATCTAGTTTGCAAAACCCAAAGCCATTAAAATTTCACAGAATAAGGATATCCAATCAGATCTTCAGATAAGAATTGTTGAAAGAGATCCCTTATATAAACAAACATAATTAAAGGAGTAGATACTAACAAATCCAAAAAGTTGAGATATGGGTAAAGTTCAAAAATCACGAAAAATGACATTGTAGAGAATAACACCAAAAAACCCTCGAAAGAGAGCAAAAAGAGAGACTGAAAAAAACACCATCAAAATATTGAATAGATCTTAGAAGCTTAGATGCATTTAAAAAATAGGTAACAAATGAATTCAAAGTGGGACAATATCAAAAAAAAAAGCAAACTCAGAAGAACTTCAAGGCCATGTCCCTCCACAACCTCTACTTCTTTTACCACTTTATATGAAGGGCAATCTCTAAATCTCTCTTAGATGTAAAACACAGGTTTGAAGGAATTAAAAGAGTAATCTAACATATTGAGGGCCAAGAAAGAGGAGAAGGAAGGTGCTCGTGCTGGAACCCCTCCCTGAGCGGGCCTACAGGCCCGATATCCTACGTGATATCTGGACCCATGGCCCACGGGGGAGGAATTCCCCACCAGGGATACTTAGACGAACAGAATCATTTAATTTTACCTCCGAACAAAATA
>JANQBM010000007.1:18972076-18996379 GCA_025594535.1 Erythroxylum domingense | reverse complement strand
ACAACTCCTAACCTCCTTTCCTTCTTTCACTTGCAAGAAGCCCAAAAGACCAAAATGCCCCTCCTTGTAAGACTTAAGTTCTAATCTCTTTAGTGATCTTCCTAAAATACCCTTACCATACTCTTTCAATTTTAACTAACTCCACAAGCTTTCAAATTAAAACTCAATTCCTACTTTTAATCCATCAATCTTATAAAAAAAATTTCTACCCCCCAAAAACTTTATAATTTATACCTAATCGCAACTAAATAATAAAATTAATCCCCAACATATAATAAGAAGAAAATCGGGGTCTAACAGCTCGAGAATTGAGTAATTAGTTGGAGGCTTAGAAGAAGTAGATATCATATATTTTTATTCCTGAAAATTCAATTGAATTTGGGTAAGAATTGTTACAACTTTTTGTTTTTTTAGATGTTGGTTATGATCGAGGTGTAGAAAGAAAATCATATCCATTGTAATATGTACTTCCTTTAGAACCAGAATTGTTAAAGCATATACTCACCATCTCCAACAAGCTTAAGAAATGGAACAGGAATTTAAATCATTACATAAACATCAACAAAGAGGAACATAAGTCATCAATCCAATGTGAAAACATAAGTTAACTTAAATTAGGATATGATTAAGTTAATTAGACTAATTAGAGTATATTGTAATTAAGTTAAGTTAATTAGGTTTTATTATATTTTATTAAGAATATAAAATAAAAATCAAACTATTTTAATCTAAATCTAACACGTGGGTCCATTATGCCACGTGACATAATATAACCCATATATTGAATAAAAAAATATTAAATTCATACTATGTTAGCATAAATGTGGAGCACAATGAACAAAGGCTTAACTTCGTCTAATTTTTTTTCATTCAAGATTTTCTTTTAAACCTTTTACAAATTTTATGATTCATTTTGAATGCTCAAAAGTGTTTGGGTTTAAATTATATTTTGATAAAAAGTAGAGTTAAATTTGCACTTTTTTCCTAAAATAAACTTTAGGAAAGTTTAGAATGGTTTTTAAGTATAATTTTTTGTCAAAAGAGAGTGTTTTATCTTTGAAAGTCAAAGTTTTCAACTAACTCTGACTAGTCTATACCCTAACCAACAGATGTCCGGCTGGGCAAACATATCCAAAAACTAGTCATTGTAACAACTATTTAAGTTGGTTTCGAGTATAAATAAATCAAATATGAGTTATGAGAGCAACCTTTTGACATATTAGAAAATTGCAAAGTGCTTTGAGAGGCTATAGAGTGTGTGTGTACAAGATATAATGTCTATTAAACATTTGTTCATTGGTGTGGGCTACGGATGAAGTTTTGAGTTTTATAATTATACAATTGGATAAATTGCTTGTTACACTTTTTGAGAGTTTATCTTAGCCTTAAACAAGATTTTTAAAGGATTACTCTTAACCCGTAATAAAGTAAGATGTTTGTAAGGATTCCTTTTCATCTGTGACAAAGAAGATATTATATAGTAGGTCTTTCTTCACCTATTAAAAGAAGAAGATTGTGAATTCTCAAATGGAACTTGAATAGTGGATATAAGATAAGGGTTGTTTGGTCAAACCACTAAATAATTTTTTTTACTATTATTGTGTTTATTGTGAATTTTTAAAATGAATTTGTTATAACTATTTATTAGAAGTTTTAATAGTTTACAAATAGGACAAAAAATAAGCACACACAATTTTCCTTCCTTGTGTGTTATCTGGGGAACAATAATTGATACAAGAGTAGGTCTTATTCATTGCATATAGATTTCTAATGAAAATTAATAAAAATTACTATAACATAATTTGATTCACTTTTTGATCAAGAAAACCAAAGTACATATAGACCCTCATTCTTTGATGAAAATAATTACCTATAAAATAAATTAATCTTATGGATTAAAAATTTATATGTGCCTTGAATAAAAAATATAATAATTTTACAATTTTATTTAATAGTAGTAAAATTTAATCAACTTAATTATTTATTTATAAAATGTGTTATAAATAAAAATAAAATTTGTTCATTTTTTTATTAGTATTAGTACATGATTTATAAAATTTTAACAAAAGACTTAATTTACTATTATATTAGACTAATAAGTATATTATTAATAGTTAAGAAATAAAATTAATTATTATTATATTTTATCATATTATAATATAAGTAATGATATATAAATATGATAACTCAAAAAAATTAATCAATCAATCTGTTTGACATATACCCCCTTTGGCTTGCTATCATAATCACAAAATGTGATATGGCTGTCCACGGGTTCTGAAATTATCATATCGATAAAAACTAAGAGGCAAAGTTAACAAAATGACTTAGGACTTTTCACAAAATGCAAGAGCTCTCCAGAAAATTTTAAAGTATACACTATTTTGGTATAATTCTTATAATTATAAGCGAGTTTGTAATCTTTTATCATCAAAATTATAACACTAATTGATCATTATATGTTCTCATCAGGTTCATGCATAATTATCCTTTTTTGAGAGATAACAATACCAATTTAAGAAATAAAATAATTTAGAAGGTGATTAAATTCATTGAGATAACCAAAATTATAGAAAAAACATATAGAAATAATAAATAGAAGTGCTTATGGTTAGTCAACCATTTAATCAGTCAAAACTCATCAAATCCTTTGTTCCACTTACTCTGTTCCAATCATGTTTCATTAAATCTCATCTATAAATTTACGTGGGGCTCACGTAAATGTATTGATGAAATTTAATGAAACATGATAGAAACATCATAACTGATACAGGAGATTTGATTCCCAGTCGAACACACCATTCGATCAACTATTTGGTCAATAAAAAACATTGCTTGATCCACTGATGATTGACTGGACTATGAGTTTAGACGACCAAACTCCTTAAAAGTTATAAAAAGCTACCACTCTCGATACTTTAGGGTTCAATAGTTTGGTAAGGCATCATCTTAAAATTTCAGAAATATGAAATGACGAGCAAAATGAGCAATATTTTTCATAAAAAGCTCTTCAGAACTTCCAAAACATAATACTTAAGCACAATAAAGTTACAAGATCAATTAACAACCCTTTTTGATGCAATGATTAACTAATCTCATGATTTATACATAAAGAAGCAACAAATAATTGTAGGGTTTCATGTAAATAGTTTTCAAAATCCTAGGTTTTCTAATCCAAAATTTTAACCTATTTAAACAATTAAGGGCTGTAGAACATACTAAAACATACTCTTGATATCTTATATAAAAAAAATGCATATATTAGAAGGAAGTGTATATAATCATTTAATTACATTCAATTGAATTAGATCATGAATAATAATATAATATAAGGCTATTAGGTAGAGATGGCAACTCCCAGTCTCCAAGTCTGGCTGCAGTAGAGAGGCTTTTCTAGGATGGGATCTGGGTCATTTAGAATATGACTTTGCGTCGGTCCAGGCTTGAGTCCATTCTAAAGTTCAATCAACTTGAACTTAAACTATTAACTTTAGACTGGGTTAAATCGGACCTAATTTCTCAAGTTTAATATTGAAAATATGTTAGATTAGAAGACATAGACATTGTTCTTGAAAGTTGTAGAATCAATTATAACATATGTTCTTCTCTTTTTCTTCCACTAATTTAAATTACATTATGATGATGTAAGCCTAACCCTTTATAACTCATTTAAATATGTATGGATTTCAATTTTAGCCCAACCTGGCTAGATTTTGACCCGGGTTAACGGGTTATGGGCTAAAAGTGGTTAGCCCGATCAGGTCACAGGTCGAAGTATCCGACTGTTATTTCAAAAACGACGTCGTTTTAATTTTTTTTTTTAAAGTTATAAGATGAGCTAAATTGGCCTGCCCTGCCCGTGGTCTGTCAAGCCAGGCACGCCTTGATCGGGCCGAACTACGGGTTAACCTATTCTGACCTGTCGAGTCACAGGCTACCCTAGCTTGTGATAACATTCCTATACATAGGGTTATGAGATTGTAAAAAGGACAGATTAATAAAACAATGGTTTAGCCTTACACATAATAATCATACGACATTTAATAACTCGCTGAAAAGGCTAAACATATAAAAAATGACAAATAACTAAAGATTTACAAATTTCTTTTTAATCTAGTTATAAAATAAAAAATTAATGAATTGTTACTCACATAAAAAATTTAAAATGAACCTTTTTATTACATAATATATTTTCGGTGGGGGGTTGATTTCCGTCGACAAACTAATGTGACTGCGACTGTTATGGTTCAGTATGTGATCACCCAAGATAACAGGAAAACAACTAAGAGCCCAGCCGAAATGTGGGATCTAAGCTGGCCTGCTAATCTGGACGACGAAATGTATTTTATAAAAGTAGAGGGACAGCCATGTGTGCTTCTGTAAATATTCTGTCAAGACTGCGTTATCGTGAGATCCAATGCGAATTACTTGATTGCCAAAACCCTCGTAGCACAAGCAAGGGCGCATAGCCAAGTCCTGAACACTCTAAAATCGGAAACTTGTGAAGTTTGGTAAAGGACCAATCACATCTGGCAACCGATGCTATTGTTTTAATGTGTAGTTAATAATTCCTCTCTTTATAAACCCCTTCAGAAGAAGATTAGGAATGAAAATGCCAGCCAAGTCAATCGATGTTACGTCGCTATTGACTGTTTTATGCTTTGAAATATATGGTAAATAAAATAATATAAAATTAATAGTTTCTAATGTACATAGCCTCTCTAAGTTGTTCGAAACCTTCATTTATCCAAATATAAACAAATTAGTGTTATTTTATGCCTTGGTTAGTTGCAGTTTAGTGACAAAATAATTTAAAATTTTTCTTTATTTTATACATATTTAGAAGTATATAATAAAATTTATAGGATAAATATACATTGCAAATAAAATTATAATAAGATCATAATTATAAGACTCATATTGTAGTCATGTATTTTTTTAAAATTATTTCTAGTTTATGTTCTATTAAGACTCGGTATTAATAGAGTATAAAAAGACTAACACATATTATGTTTTTCATTTTAGATTAAAGTATAAAGATATTTAATCAAACATATGGTGTTTGTTAGAGAACAATTCACTAAACTGATATCTCATATGAGAAATTCACTTAAAACGTTAGTTGTATGTCTATGAAAATTTTCATTGTAATAATTGTATAAGTGATCCTTTAAGTTGAGATCTTCAACCTTATCTTATATAAAAATTCTTATGTTTTGATGATATTTATGAACTATTCTAGTCAATGGTTGAATATAGCATGAACAATATATAGATAGTTAAGCTATTAATTATAGGATTCATTATCTTAAAGTAATTAGAGAGATTGTAATATTGTTATCGACTGCAATTAATTTGAAAAATCATTGATCAAAGTAGAATGACGCTTTGTAAATAGTTTACAAATATTATTAATAGAATCAATTATTAATAGTGGAGAACTAACATGATTAGATTCAAATAGAGTAAACATTAATTTCACATTTTATGTTTAATCAGAACATTATATGATGAAAAGATTGAATCATATGAAAAAATCATACATAAAAAGATGAATCAAAATCTCTTTGATATTCCTAAATATTTGAGTAAACATGATATGCTACTAGACGTCAATTTTGATCTATGAATATAAATTATTTAGTTAGATAATTAAAGATAAATTTCTTAATTTATTTAATCCTAAATATGATTTATAATTATAATTTATATTTATCGCTAACATATTTAGAAACCTAATAGGTCATGCATAAAGAACGAGTTGAAGAGAGAAACGATATTTTAATCAAGTTAGATTTGATCATAAAATTTGAAAAACTTTATGATTAAATATGATATATTTAATAAATAAGGATTAATACGAGATAGTGGATCTTATAAGGGTATAATTGGTATTTAATTAAAATCATTTGTAATTCTAATTAAATTTTAATTAAAATTAGAATTTGA
This sequence comes from Erythroxylum domingense, assembly GCA_025594535.1. Taxonomy (NCBI): domain Eukaryota; kingdom Viridiplantae; phylum Streptophyta; class Magnoliopsida; order Malpighiales; family Erythroxylaceae; genus Erythroxylum; species Erythroxylum domingense. The sequence goes on along the minus strand of JANQBM010000007.1, from coordinate 18,990,430 downwards.
TTTCAATTTAAATACTACAATGAAAAAATATATATTATAAATAGGCTTAAGTTTTAAAGGAGCTAGCATTTCTTACCTAACCCTCTCTATAAAAATTATAGAGTTCTCTCAATTTATTATGTAAATCAGACATTTATATAACTACAATAATTGAGATAGGCTAATTTCAAAAATGATTCAAGAAATACAATGAAAAAAAGATCATGTTTGGAATAAGGTAATAATTATTATTTATAATTTATTATAATTTATGTGTTAACTATTTCATAGAATTTACAATAATCTTAACTTTTAAAAATCGTAGAAAAAATTTTTGTAATTATTTCACCCCGATCAAATATCGTCGTGATTTCGTGAGACTTCCCACACTACAGTATTCCTGAAAAGGATCCTAAGTTGTATATGGTGAACTCCGGGTAACAAATGGTAATTCTAATAAATAATAGATGGATCATCGATTAACCATGGATAAATAGTTAGTTAATGCAATTAAGCATCGATTGCTGGCTCCAGCTGACTGCATGTGGACAACATGAGGCGTCAAGCACACGTGGGTTACACTGCAACAAACGCACATGCCACCCCCAATTCCAACTTCACACACGATATGCAATCTTTTATGTATTTGTTAGGCTCTTCCAGAGTCTCCAATGTTACGAAGGCTGTTTATTTTCCTTTCGCATAACCAACTGTATAATAACATTATCCCTCTCATATGCTTCTTTTAAACAGTCTATGGCATGCAAGCAAAATCCTAAGTATGTGAATCTTGTTTCAAGTTATCAAGGCACCGCCATTAAGGTTTCTCTTACCATCCATGGAATAAACAAATAGTGGATAAGTTTTTTAATCTCAAGGCTAATTGCAGTTGGAATCTTATGGATGACATCTCTTAAATCGAAACAATTCACATGCCTCTGCTTTTCTTTTAGTTATTTCATTTCCCTCTGTTTTTGCCTTTGAGTGCACATTCCCCAAGAATCAAAGCTCTTTTATTATTGTTTACCATTTCAAACGAAAACCAGACATAGAAATGAACAAAGAAGTGGCGTACACAGGAACACCATGCTGTTACACGTACAAAATGATGGATAAGGACATCAACATTAAGCTTTGTGATATGCTCTTATTGCATTACAAGTTCACAACAGATAGAACAGAATTAAGGAAACATACGCTTTTGAACCCAGTCAATGGACTATGGCTAGCTCCCACACTCAAAAGAGTTCAACATGCAACATTGATTGGGCATGCAAATGCATAGAACGAGGACATAGGAAAAAGAAACTGAGAACCTTGAGCCAAGACCTCTTTTGAGACTTTGTTTGCTAACTGTCTTGAATGTGAATGCCCCTTTTTTTCTCTGCAATTCACATGTGAGAAAGAGATATGCTGTTAGTTGGTGGCCTTGCAATGCCTGTGAGATCACAATCATGTGAAATTGGCAATTTCTAGCCTTCTACATTCACTCTCTTGACGTGGTCTAAACTCATTTTCCTCCAACTTGAGTCCTTTTTTCTTCCTTTCATCATTTTTTGGGTGAAATAAGGAACGAGAAAACTATGTACCGTCAATTTATTTCCGCCCCAGTTCTCATCATTTAAGCAATAACACTTGCACTTGTTAGTTCGGATATTATGTCTTCCTCTTTTGTTTTTCTCTTCTTTTCTTAAACAAAAAGAAAGTATATTATAGCATCATAAATATTAAGTTCTCTACTTGGGTTTGCCTATATAAACAAGTCCCATATGGTCCAATCTGCAACATAAGGAGTCTTCAATAGACCAGAACAGATGGCTCCTTTCTTATGGCTAGTATCCCTAAGTTTCTTGCTTCTAGCTTCTGGAACATGGAGTGCCCCACCGAGAAAGCCAGTTGATGTTGCTTTTGGCCGAAACTACTTCCCTACTTGGGCTTTCGACCACATCAAGTACTTGAATGGAGGTTCTGAGATTCAACTCATGCTTGATAAGTACACAGGTATATATGTACATGTTATGTAAGAACCAATGTTCCCATTATCAGGTAATGAGCTAGCTTCGGAGTAATTTTCCTACAAAATCTGACTACTACTCTCTGCCTCTTGTTTATACTTGGAAAAAGGCACGGGCTTTCAGTCAAAAGGCTCTTATCTGTTCGGTCATTTCAGTATGCACGTAAAAATGGTTCCAGGGGATTCTGCTGGAACAGTTACTGCTTTCTACGTATGGACTTCTCTTATTCTGTAATGTTACTCATGAATCTTATCAATAACCTTTACCAGATCATTATTTTTGGTCTTTTCTGCTTTATTTTCATGCATGGAGATGATGATTATTAAATTTGTTGTGCAGTTATCCTCCAACAACAATGAGCACGATGAGATAGACTTTGAGTTCTTGGGAAACAGAACCGGGCAACCATACATATTGCAGACAAATGTTTACACAGGAGGGAAGGGAGACAGAGAGCAGAGAATTTATCTGTGGTTTGATCCTTCCAAAGAATATCACTCCTATTCTGTCCTATGGAACATGTACCAGATAGTGTATGATTCTTTAACTTGTTTAATAGCAGTAACTAATATTATAGTTACATATCTTGTTCATATTATGCATGTAATATGAACACACAACATTGTCCTTACTAATTCATACATACGCACATCTTCTAATTGCTAAAAAATGTTGGTGGGTTCAGGTTCTTTGTGGATGATGTACCAATTAGGGTATTCAAAAACAGCAAAGACTTGGGAGTGAGATTCCCATTCAACCAACCAATGAAGATATACTCAAGCCTGTGGAACGCCGATGACTGGGCAACAAGAGGAGGTTTGGAGAAGACTAATTGGTCAAAGGCTCCGTTTATAGCATCATACAAGGGATTCCACATAGATGGTTGTGAAGAATCAGTGAACTCAAATTTCTGTGCAACACAAGGCAAGCGTTGGTGGGATCAGAAGGAGTTTCAAGACCTTGATGCTCATCAGTACAGGAGATTAAGTTGGGTTCGGAAGAAGTACACAATCTACAACTATTGTACTGACCGTACTCGCTTTCCTTCTCTACCATCAGAATGCAAGCGTGACCGTGACATTTAATCGTCAAATTCAAATATATATTGATTGTGCTACTGCTACAAATATATTGAGATGCCTACATATAAGTCTTACTAATGGCAGCAGCCACCAAAGCAGGAGCGTATCTTTCTAATTTTGCTACTTACACCGGTTGAGCATAGCTCGTTTATCACATAGTAGTCTTGTCTAAGTTTATGATATTTGATTGTATGGTCCAATCTTTTCAGGAAACATCATATATATAAAGGATTTAGTCGCTATGCTAAAGTTGGTATTAGAGCATTTGCTTCTCCTCTTCTCTTCTCATTATAGTATGTATATAATGTTTAGTATCTTTGGAGATGATGAAGTGGTCAGGATCAGTCTCGTGAATCTATAAAGTTAAGGGCTCAAGTTTGCACATGATCTGAAAATTACTTTAGAATGGATAGTGGAATATCACCTCCACGTTCAATTATTGACTCAACAAGAACCATCAGTGTTACGTGCGACGGCATCTTCAACATATTTTAAAAGGTTTGAGCAAAGGGTATGGATGATGCAAAGAAAGTGACGTTGCTTTAATAACTCTGATTTAGTACGTGTGTTAATTTTCACCGTTCATGCCACTTAATTGATTTAGAAACACCAACACCTGACACATACTCGACTAATGCGCTGTACTTAAGATTCAACAGATATATCTATGAAGTTTTAGAATCAATTAAAAGAAAAAAGTAAGTATAAGATATTAAATTGAAGAAAATATATAATACTCTAATAATTTAATACACATAAAATTAAAAGAAAAGTATTAAAAGAAGAAAATACAAGATACACTGGCATTTTCTTTTTTAAGTTTTAGCCATGAGGATCTTAACTATAGAAAGATACCTTTAAGCCACTAATAATTTAATGCTCATAAATTAAAAGAACACACAAAAATATTTATTTCTTTCTACCATACTATAATATCGATCTTGTGTAAACAATTAAATGAGAAAATGACTATTAAGAGTAGAGCTAAATGTTCAGACCCCATCAAACCATACTTCCTAATCATCAAGTTTATACTTTTTGGATGGACAAGCTCATCTCAACACAAAAATGCTTGGAACATCTCTTTCATTCTTTCTTTCTCAATTCTTACATTCGGTGCAAGTACCGACATGATCATATAGGTAATATGAAAATTGCAAAATCCTAAACACAAGAATTCACAATGCATCCACATCCGTAGACATTGATTTTGGTTGGGATTTGGACTGAGCAACTGGATTACTAAAGACACATTCAAAGATAAGAACACAGAAAAATTCACAATATATCCGCATCCCAAGCACTCATTGATTTCGGTTGGTTTTGGAAAGCTTGTAGCCTGTTCAATTTTCTTGAATCGTGGAACAAGAAATGTTCCAAACAAAGTAAACTTCCCGAGAAATGTAAAGAGTTGAGGTAGTCTGATGTGCCTTTCAAACCACAATGTGAACTGGGGAATCAGATGTTTTCCAAATCCAATTGCACCAACTTAATTTTCCACATGAAATTACGCTTTAGATGTGCTAATGAATGATGAACTATAGATACAAGCGTTTCAATCCCAAACATGCACGGTAAGGTCAAATTTATGCAAAGATTAGTTGCAACTAAGCAAATAATAACAGACGTCAACCTACTCAGATTAGTCATCCACTTCCCCTCTTACATCAGAGCCATTGTCCATAAGCATAGACAGGTTCCAAGAGAATCTTGGAGAAGTTAACAATTTCCTAATCTACCTTAATTCTCCAAGACAAGTCTTCCATATTCAGTAAACTGACTTAATGTCAGCCATCTTTTCTTTCCCCAGAGCAGGGATATTTGACTATATCATATTAATGCTTCTGATAAATGTTACAGTAAATAAAAGTTAAAAGATAAAGACTCCAGAACACAATCTTTTCCAGCAGCAAGTCATTTTCTGTCTCATCAAATGGAAATCACACACCAAAATGGAAAATTATCAGATTTCCATTGACAATAGCTCAGTATTTCTTTGCTCTTGCCATCCAAGGTCATACTGATCTGATCACATCCAAGGTACAAAATGCTAACAATGTAGGAAAGCATTTCCATCTTTCTTATCACTACGGCTGCAAGCTTATAAATTAGTGGAGAAAAGAAAATACATGAACTGTGCAGCAGACAATGTCGAACCCACTACAAATTTGTCTGCATGGAAAGATCAATGCCTACCTAGAAAATTGCAGCCAACTCCAATAACGTTTGAAATTAATTTCGAATTCATCTATCAATTTCATTTCCATGTGGTGAATGTCACAAGATAAGGAAGCAATCTATAGTTATAATCAAGCTATCCGTACAATTACTTTGTTCTTCTTCCCTGCGGATAGAAGAAGAACTTTTCCGTCCACAATGTCTTCAGGTTCTATTCTCTTACTTTCAGTGTCCACTCTGCTATTGTTCAAATACAGCCCGCCTTGCTTTAACAGACGGCGGGCAGCTGACTTACTGTCAAACAAACCAGCAGAAACTGATAAATCAACAAGACTAAGATTGAGAACCTGATCATATGCGAAAGAGCAAGAGGGAACATCCCCTGCAATGCCCTCAATGGCTTTCCAATCCAATTTAGTCTGCGCTCCTGGTCTCAGAGCCTCGGTTGCTTTGAGAGCCTCATTTAGCCCATCTTCCCCATGGACAAAACGAGTCACTTCTTCAGCCAGCTTTCGTTGCACTGTATTTGGAACATATCCAGGACTCTTCATTTGGTTCTCCAACTCATCTATCTCCTTCATGTCCAAAAAAGTAAGCATCTTGAGAAACCTTATTACATCCGCATCTGGGACACAGAAGAAGTACTGGTAGAACTTGTACGGTGATAACATAGATGGCGAAAGCCAAATGGCGCCGTCCTCAGACTTGCCAAATTTGGTACCATCACTCTTCAGTAGAAGAGGGAATGTCAAGCCATAGGCTACATCTCCTTCAGGCTGGAGAATTTTTCGAATGAGTTCGGTGCCAGCAGTGATATTGCCCCACTGGTCACTTCCTCCAATCTGAACATTGACACTCTCATTCTGAAAAAGGTAAAGAAAATCGTAGCCCTGTAGTAACTGGTATGTGAATTCCGTGTAACTCATTCCCTGTTCTGATTCAAGCCTCTTTTTGACACTCTCTTTGGCGATCATGGTGCCAACTCGAGCATATCTCCCAACTTGTTTCAGGAAATCCAGCAATCTAATTTCTTTCCACCAATCATAATTATTCATAACCACAAATGAAGAAGACAATAATGATGCTGAGGTTGAGGTTGATGATAAGTTACAATTATTAGTGAAGATTCTACTGATGGTGCTGGTAATCCCAAGGGTGTTTTTCTCCAAAGTGTTGACATCAAGCTCAGGCCTTTCAAGACTCTTGCCAGAAGGGTCTCCAATTCTAGCAGTAGCACCACCTATCAAAGCAACGACTTCATGACCACATCTCTGAAACCAAGAGAGAACGATGATACCAAGGAGGTTACCCAAGTGTAAGCTCTCTGCCGTAGGGTCGAAACCGCAATAAACTCTAAGAGGATTGGTATTGTCATCAGAGTTGTAAAAGGAAGAAACAGACCTTAGATTGTCACTTGTGAGCGATTCAAGCAAGCCCCTTTTCTCAAGTATGTCGATCACATTGAGACAGCCAATAGTTTCCGGAGGACGAATGGTAGAGGTAGAACCTTGCTGCTGCTGAGCAGAGTGTAGGCAACTGACAAAGAAGAGATGATTTTTAGTTGAATTACACTTTTTAAGGAGGCTTCGGGACTTCGACAAGGAAAGGAAGCAACTTTTCTGATGAGAAGAGCAGAGCACAGTCCTAGCAGCAACAGCCGCCATAGGAATCTGCCTCTTTCTGATGGGTGGTGGTAACACAACGCATTTCCCAATCTCTGAACGTCTCAATCTTTAGTTATGGGCCACCCTTATGGTTCTTGAAGTCGCAGCTCGAAAGCTAAAATTTTCTCCAAGACGTCCAACTCTCTCCATCAAAGCCCAAAAGCCCTGAACCATATTCTATGGTCTTTTACTACGTTCTCTTTGTTTTTTAATTTGTTTTTGTCAAATAAAGTTTTTTATTATTTTACAAAGATTAGAAATTTTTATTTTTCAGCCAAAATTTAACCATTAAATATTTACTTTAACTTGCATATATATTCCTGTTAATATGTTGATTTTGTGCAACTTTTATTTTAACAACAATGAGAAATATGGTATAAATTTGTTTTCCAATTTTGATTAATCAAATTCCTTATGGATAGTTCATTTCTAATCAATTTTTTAACGGATGGTTTAATTAGTACGCTCAAATATTGAATAAAAATCATATATTAAAATAAAAATTGTATGCTATCTTTTTATTCATATATATTACTAAAAAATGGATTTAATTTTTGTAATTGCATAGTGTAATCCTAAATCTTTAATGATCATGTTATACAATATTTGGTTTTATAAAACCAAGTGTTTAAAGAACTTTGCAATAGTAAAATAAAAGATTTGTATGGACTATTTGAAGTTGAAAAAATTTAATTAATACATATTAAAAGAGTTTATTCAGTACATACTTAAGATGTTGCATTTGCTTTTTCTTACACAACAATCTAATTATATCAAAATTTATGTGATTGATACTAATTTTATCATGAACAAATTACTTTACGAATTTTTGAGGAATTGAATTAGTCAAAATAAAAGAATATTAACTAACTTTACTTTTTACTGAAAATTGTGGGATTTGAAATTTAATTGTTAAAATGCAAACTAACAAAGATACTTGACTATAGTTGAATAAGATTCTTATTTTTTGAATGAAACTAAGTGGAAATGATCCATATTATGATTATATATTCATACAAAAGAAAGAAATTATGGAAAACAAACTAAAAAATTGCAAAAATAAAAAATTGTATGGATGTTGAATTGCCATATGTTGATTATAATAATTTATACTTAAGATAGAGTCTACTTCCCGTTACTAATAACAATTTCATCTAAATCCACCACTCTTTGACAATAACCCTACTCATTATCATATTAAGTAACTACTTTAACCATATCCTCTCTTATTTGTGAGTGAAAAACCAATAGCTAAAGACATTTTGTTGCAGTTGAAGTCTACAAAAATAAGTTGCTCATCATACACTTATATAGGATGTCCCTTAGCCCAATGTTAACCCTCTCTTTAAAGGCTCATAACTTTAAGGTCACGGGTTCAAATTCTATATTTATTAGATGTTAAAATATGTAAATAACTTTATGTAATAATGATATGAATAGTGATTGTGTATATATATTTACTTACATATAAATAATTTTGAATAAATGAATTTATAAAATTGAGGTACTATATAAATTTAATTTTACTATTTAAATATCTTTAACAAATAAAGATACAACATAAATCATTTTTAATCTTTAATATATATATTATAATAATGCATACTCTTATTGATGTTTATTTTAAATAAATGTTTTTAATATATGTGTGTGTTTAACGGAGAGAGTTAGTTTCCCTATAATTTAATAAGTGGTAAATTTGAGAAGAAATAGCTATAGATATTCTAATTAATAATTCATAGAAATTAGTAAAATCATTCATTTGACTTTAAAATATAATTCATAAATGTGTTTCCTTTTAATATTATATTTAATTGAAAATGTATAATTTTTATTTAAAAATTCTACATAAAAAATTTATTCACCATTAGATATTTGTACTTAGTAGATGAAGCTCAAATTTTTTGGTAATTATCTCAACAATACAATAATGATAATTTTTTTAGATTCTCTTAATTGAATTAATAGTATTTATGTGTTTAATAAAATTACATATACAATATACAAAGATTTAATAATAAAAATAATCATTCAAAATAAATCAAACTTCAAATTTGTAAAGTATTAAATATTTTTAATAATATTTACTGCATAATATAAAAAGAAGAAGAAAAAATGATTTTAAGAAGTACACTTACCATTAAATGTACCTTAGATATTAATTTACATTTATTCATAAGTTATATAAAAAGTACCTTCATGATTTTTAATGACTTATTAATTGTAGGCACACTATATGCACTAATATTGTAAATGTAGGCAATCCTTAAATAAATATATTTAATAATATATCAAAGAAATCAATATCATGATTGATTCTAATGCATTTGAACTTCTTAAAGCAAAAGGGTCATTTTTTATCCTAAGTTTTACATCCATCAACAAATTTAACCCTTCCTAACATTTGGTAAATGTTTAAATATAATCCCAAAAAAAACAATTTATGGCTACATGACGCCATCAGTTTTCTACCAGGTCCTATTATTTGTTCCTTTTACAAGCCCTACACTGCCACGCTAGCTCTAACGTGGCAACGAGGGGCTCTCTTTCTTAAAATAAAATTTATTAATTTTATTAATTTTTACCTATGGGACTATTAGCAGGAGTGGAAACAACGACGATTAAGATGTTATAGCCTTGCAAATAGGAAATGGCCAATCCATGGATATACCATGAAGTTACAAAGGTTATACCTGTTAACCAACCCCTAAGGCAAAATAGGCATAAGGAAAGAGTAACATGCTAGACCAACCTATAAAAACAAGATGGTCCCTTTGTAATCAGTCATCCATAATATCAAATAAACCATTTGAAAGAAAGGGGTGCCTTCGAGAACATAGACACAAGTGGTGCATGGCTATCGTTAACTCGTGTCGTAAGGTGTTGGGTTAAGTCCCACAACGAGCGCAACCCACGTGTTTAGTTGCCACTGTTGAGTTTGGAACCCTGAGCAAACTGTTAGTGACCCATCATACAATTAACCCTAACAAATTTCTCAAATTAAACAAAGCATATGAACTTAACTCAGTTAAGTAATTGATTAACTTAACAAAATGATCCCTCATCCATCCCTCACTTCTCCATTGTTTGGAACCCTAAAGTTTTCAATCACCGTTTGGAATCCCTCATTTTTCTGTTTATCTTTATGTGTGGAATCCCTTAATCGCTCTCATTTGTAGATTTTTCTTTGTGTGTGGAATCCCTCAGTCGCTCTCATTATAGGGTTTAAGTCACTAGCTTCCAAGAGTAACCCCAACAAGCATCTTTGTCTAACTGTTGGCTCATAGGTGAGCTTTTCTACAGGGGTGATGTTATGCTTATAACTTGATGGACTCTACAAAAAAATTACTACATTTAAAAATCCTTTGCCTTTAACATATTTATTGACATTGACTTTAATGTTCTGATTTAAACCTATTTCCTGATTATATTAGGCTTTTTATATTTCATTTAGCAGACATTCTAGCATAATAGAGTTTGAGTTTCCCTTAACTATTATGATTTTTCTAATCCTTATAATAGGTTCCCAAAAGAAGGTTTGAAATTTTTTAGATTCTCCAATGAAATTTCTCATATTCCTTTATCTCCAAATGGTATGAATAGTGGAGATTAATGCCAATCATAATGTTATTGGGTCTCCTTTACATAAAAAACAAATTCTGTTTCCCTAAATAATCAAGTTCTCATCTAATGCTTGTTGTATGGTTTTCTGAATTTGGGTTGATATTTTTTTGAGTAGTCACATTGAAATAATAAATGATTAAGGGATTCTTAATAGTTTCATTTGAATTAACATAGTTTAGCCTGTGATCCCTATTATTTGGTAATTTTTGCCAAGTTATGATTGAGGATAAGACTTATTATAAGGTTGCTTTCATGTATTTCAGTTTCAGACATAATAAAGTTGTTGACCCCTTAAGTGTTACTATTAATTGATTTTTAGACTATTTCTTTGAGCATTCCTTTGCATCAACGGGAACTTTAGTGCTCTATTGATCTTGTTCCAAATGTTGAGATATGATTTCAACTTTTTGTAGTTCCTTTTTAGTGTCATAAAAGATGGTATTGAAATGTCATAATAAATGTCTAAATTTTTGGCTACTTCTAGTTGAATTGAAGTTTTTGCATATAAATGAGTTGAAATTGTTTGAATGTAGATGAATTGAAGTTGTTTGCTTATGTTAGGGTGTTTCTAGTTCAAGTTTAGTTAGTCAAAGGTCATTAATAACATTAGCATATATAGAAAATTGTAGAATCGTGGATTAAATCCAGTTTAGATAGATCTTTCTCATATAAAAGCATTATTATCTACTAAATACAATTAACTAATATTTAAGTGCCTTACGTGATGCTATATTGGAAACGTTAGGGGAATTAGGATTTATATTCATCACCTAAAAAAGACTACCTTATAATTGGCATTGGCATTGATATTGTCATTTTAGGCAAATTTACGTTATGATTTTCTTTAGTATGCAGATGGAATCATCATCATCGACTAATACAATGGTGAGTTCAAATTTAGGTAATGTGGTTTGCTATTGTGGGCTAAAGGCCCCATTAAAGACTTCATAGAGTGTCATCATCCTAGCTAGAGAATTTATGAATGGCTCAATTATCCAGTAAGAATTTATTATTATTTAATTAATGAAATTGAATGTTAAACTTGTGTTTAATGTTTATTTAATGAAAATGGATGTTTTTAGGTTAGGAGATGCAATTTTTTTCAAATGGTATGATGAAGAATTTACCTAAAAAGTTATTCACGTGACTTAAAAATTAAAGAATGAATTATCAATGTTAAAAAGGAGGCTGAAACAAGCACAACTAAAAAGTTTGAAGAACAAATGAAGCTTTTAAAGAAGGGCATAACTTTATTGAGAAAAGAGAAAAAAAATGAAATTTATGTTAATGAATACTGTAATAGGATTTGTTATGGTTTAGTACTTTTATTTATGCTCATGTTATGGGGATATTGTATTGAATTTCAACAATGTAATTGCTAATATTAATTTTAACTATATTATGAAAAAATTGGTTTTGAAATTTTTATATAAATTATTTAATGAAGCAAAAAGAATACTACTATATAATAGACACAAAACAAGATCTAGCTACATAAACAAATACACACAAAACAAGATTTAGGTGCATAGACAAACAAACACAAAACAAGATATAGATCCATAAAAGCAAGCTAAAAGAGACATAGAGAGAGAGAGACATCTTGCCAAAAGACTTCAATATTTACATTGTGCTTATATAACACAAACATTTGTCACCATTATCAATAGCATATAAATCTAAAAAAAATGGGAAAAATATCAAAATATCAGAAAGTTAGATTACCTTGTGTTTATATACTGTAAACATTTGTCATCATTATCAGTAGAACACATATGAAAAATTTAGTAAGACAAATATCAAAAAGTTTAAGGTATCACTAATTGATGTTTGCTTCATTTGGACTTAACTGTAAAAGTTCAAATTGTGATGATTGTCTGAATGACGTTCTCCTTCTCATTACTTCAGCTTATAATTGTTGTGAAGTAATACTAGAACGTCCTCTAAATTGTAAACCCCTTGTTTCAAATGATGATTGGAATGAGTATGGGTAAACGTGTCCAAACTTTTTTTTTATCATTTCCAAATGTACCAACCTAGAAAATGGAACATAAAATGTTAGAAACACATTTGGTACTTATTTCAATTAAGACAAATTGATAAAAGAAACACATTCTTTACAATATTGTTTTGTTGACTCGGTATAACATAATCATTAACCAAATTCACATTGCTTAACTATAGTTGTAATGAAAACAACTTTGTTAGTCATTAGAGCCAATAATAATTAATATAAAAATGAAAACTAGTATACATGTGAAGTTGCCTTTGTTTTAACCTGATTAACATTAATGATAAACATTAGTTACTATATGTTTATAAAATTTTATTCATATGATTGAAGTAAGGTGTACACACCTGTAAAGAAGACTCAACATGCTTAGTTGAGGTGTCCTTGTTCCATTTTCTATAGTTATGGATGGAATGATCACATTTTCGATATTTTTGCACTTATTCTTTTTGACACAATTTGTTTGGAATTTTTGTTTTCTTTGGCTCATTTTGATGTTGCCTTTTTGCAATTTTAGATCTACAAGGCATAACCTCTTAGGTGGAGGATGTATCACCTCTGTGTCATTTAAAGGCAAGAAAATTTCACCTCTAATTGGTTGTAACATATGTTCATAAAAACTCATGACAAGCACTAACCTAAGAATGTGTCAAAGAGTGATGGATTGCATTAATCACAAGTTTGCATAGGTATCCATATAGGTCCTATGTTCGACAACTACATGTTTTTTGTCTACCAATCTTGACAATATACTTCCCATCACCCTTTGAAACTTTATAAGCACCATCTTTGTTTCATATAATTCCCTACTTCATTGCTTATTTTTTTTCTTCTCTAACTTCTTCATTATATTTGGTGCAATATATGACTTCTACCTAACAATAATATGTCTCCTTTCAGCATGCCTCTTCATCACCATTATTCTAATTGTCTCAAGCATGCTAATCACTAGTATGTCCCTTGCTTATAAGATCCACGCATTAAAGGTTTCATTCATATTGTTGTCAATTATCAAACATTTAGTTTCAAAGGATTGATAACATATGGCTTAGCTCTCTTTAGGATATTCAAGTAACACTGAAGCACATACATAGCTTATTTTGTCGATCCTCTTCAGTTGCTCATTGAAATATTCAACATAGGTTGACCAAACGCAATTCCAAAACTACTTTTTGAGGCCATTTTCTTTCCGGCCATGCCAATTGTGATATATATGTCTAACATACATTCGGTGATCTACATTTGACAAAGTCTCCTCTACAACCCTAACTAATCACTAAATCAAATTAAAAAGATATTGGTTAATATTTAATATATTAATATAATGATTTCAATTTTAAGTATATTAACATACCTTCTGCATTTTAGATATGACCATAATTCCTTCACTATCTTCCAATTCCAAATCAAATGCTAATAAATTCATAAACGAAGTCCATGAGTATGTCTTTTTTTTACCTCTACAACTATGTTTTTTTTTTACCTCTACAACTACCCAGGCCAATGGATACATTTCTCCATCACCATCACCATCCCTACCAACTGTGATTAATAATTGGCTTCAAAAGTCTATCTTTAAGAAGCATCCATCAATCCAAAATTTATTTTTAAATGCTTCCACCCTCTTTTCATGGCATTAAAGAAAAAGTACAATCTTTTGAATTGCAATAAAATATAAACAAGTATTAATATACTGTAAAACATAACATACCTATAGTAATGAACTGTCTTGATTTCTTGATAATTGTAACTCAACTATTGATCCTTGATTCTTATCTTCAACTAATGTACATAACCTTACAACTTCACATATTCAATAACATAATATGTTGCTCTCTCTTTCCTCAATCTCTTCTTTGCTCTTCTACACATCCTTGAATTAACAAAAATATTGAGTTTCTCTCTACATTCTTCAACCATTTTTCACTTGTGATACTAGGCTTCTCCAAAATTCTATCCTTAAAGTCTCTCATTAAGAATTTGGCAGAAATTAAGTTTGGTTTGTTTATTGTGGACTAAGTGTGATAAGGGTTATAAGTTTTAACCCTGAAACATCTCTCATTCTTATCATATCCGACATACAAAACTTATGAGCATCTATCAATACACACATACCTAATCTGATTACTCTCACACTTTTTAAACCTAAAATTATATCTGGTATGTATTGCATAATTGTCAACAACAAATTTAAATTATTTTGTAGTTTTTAATTCCATTCCCAACCTCCACTCATATAAAACATTTGTAGGATAATTCCTAACATTTGAGGTAAGTCTACATAAAGCTTCACTTGCCTCCTCTCTACTCGGATATTCATTAGTTCTAATAACACTACCCCAATTTGATGATTCAATTTCAACTATATGATGGTAATCTGGAATGTCCACATAGAAGTTTGATTGAAATTGTGCCTAATCTTTTGAATTCTCAGCCATATGTGCACCATGTTCCTCCAAATTCTCATACATTTATGCACGTTATTCCTCCAAATTTTTACTCACATCTTAAACTTGTTCCTTTAAATTTTCATTCACATCTGAACGTTGTTCCTCCATATTCTCATCCATTTATGCACCCTATTCCTCTAAATTTTTATTCATATCTGAACTTAATTCCTCCATATTCTCATCCATTTGTTCACCTTGTCCATCCATATTCTCAACCATATTAACACCCTATTCATCATCATTATGGGCCTCTCCTCCATTATTATGTAATATGTCAGAAGGGTAGATAGGTGTCTTTACATTATTAGTTATATATATATCAACAATCCCATGTATTTACATAAGGTTTGCTAGCCCAAAATAACTTTCATTTGACTCTATAACTCTTAGTGACTCTTTAAAGTTAAAACAAATACTTTATAATATGCCTTATCAATTTGAACATACCCTAACTCTAATCCCATCTCATATATTTTTCTATTACTAACATAGTCAATGTCACCATTTTAATATGTAACAATGTCCAACATGAAATAGCTACTATGAAAAAGCCTTATGCTTCCACATTGAGCCGTTAAAACTTATAAAGTAACTATTAAAAAAGAACTTCGTCAACATTAGAGACCCGAACATAACAATGTATTCACAAGCAAGAACTACAATATGAGTTTAATTAAAATAGTGTAAACACATAATTTAGGCCAAATCACTAAATTGTTAGAAAGTAAAAGATTAGAACTTATTGATTGTAGGAGAAAAATATAAGCATACACACAAGTTAAAATAAAAATGTAATGAAATTATTATTGCATTCTGAAAACTAAGCAATATAGGTAACCTATATTACAAACTCTAAACTATATGCATTGGGTCATCACTTAAATTTTAAACAACATTTATTAGTCAACCATTCTTAAGTGATACATCTACGTAAAAGTTAAAGCCAACATTAATGCATTTTAAGATAAAGGTGACCAGAGCAAATTGGATGGACCATATAAAATTTTTTAAAAACAAAGATAGACAAATATGAAGGCAAAAACCTTAATATTGGACAAAAATAGCATAAATTTTATTTTAGAAATGACTTTAACTCATTATTTGAGATGTTTTAAAGATAAGTGCAGTATTGAACATAATAGGTGATATAATTTTAGCTTACTGTGCTAAAGGAACTATGTCATCACTATAACAATTTTAGAAAAGCATTATCGACAACATAAATCTCCTATCAGTGATGTTTGTAGCCATTAAGTGTACATACATAAACCAATTGCTAGACTTTATATTTAGTATCACTTCTTTTAGTAGTCTATCAAAATAATACCAAGATTTCTAGCGATACAAATACATGGTTATAAAACAATCGCATGCTATGTGTATATGAAAAAATGATTAATTAAACTATTTAGATTGTATAAGTTCATAATAGTCTCATGTAAGTATTCTAGCATATTTCTTGAGATGGACAACTTCTCATGCCTCATCAATTGGCCTATTAGAAAGCACGAGTTGTATATTTCAAAATTAAGTTTGCAAATAAAGCCATAAAAGCATTTCTTTAAATCATGAATGTAAGGGAAATAATTTTAATAATAAAAAAAATCACCTTACCTATTAAGAGAAGAATACTACATTTATCAGGAAATGAAGTGATTCAATTTCCAACAAGAGCTGTAATGTTTAAGTACTGTAACTTCCTTAACTTTATTAGTAATTGTTCAATCAGATTGTTAGCTAAAATTTGAAAATAAAACATATATCAATGATATCCAAGTTTTGTGTAACTAAAATTATTTGTAATGAACAATGTTCAATCTGCAAACATTTGATAAGTTACAAATATAATGTCCATGTAAAATACTTCCTTACTAAACATGGATGGTATTACTTTTAGAATTAACCAAAAATGTAATTATAATAGAAATCAATATGAGTAAATATCATCTTATACATTTGATCAATTGCTAGATAATAAAAACTAAAGATAAATTAGGAAAGCAACCAAAACAAATATGTCCCCACTTAGGATTGCCTCCCATGTGTATCAATATGAGTAAATATCATCTTATACATTTGATTAATTGCTAGATAATAAAAACTAAAGATAAATTGGGAAATCAACCAAAACAAATATGTCCCCATTTAAGATTGCCTCCCAGGTGTAGAACATAAGAAGAAAGTAGCCAAAACATAAGACATTATCTAAAAAAGTAGAAAAAAATAAACTCAAGATAGGACCACATCATAAGCAACCCAACACAGATATCTCCCAACTTAGGATTGCCTCCCATATGCAACCCACAAGAAGAAAGCAATCAAAACACACAAAAAGTAGATAGGCAACGATAAACTTAACACGTAAATTCCTTACCTTAGTAAACTTAACACGTTGTCAAGTTGAAAATGGTGACAATTTTGTTGAGCGATTAGTGACGACTACTTAGGGCGATTGATGACAACTTTGTAGCGTGATTGATGACAACTTTTTAGGTGACTCACAACTACTACTATAGGGTGATTGTAGACATTGATGAAGGAGGGGAAAGATCGGTGAAAAATTGGGAATTTTGACTTTAGGGATTTTAACTTTATTAGTGAAATTGGAAGTTAACTATGTCGTAGATAGTAATTATAATTAGTTAATAAGTTATTCAGTTAATTTAATTGTTAGGTTAATACAAGTTAGGGTTAACTTATTAATCAAAATTAAGGTTAATTAAATACGATGAGTCTCATAAGTAAATAATTAATAAAATATTTAATTTTTTATTAAGTAACAGATAATATTAAAATTACCAAGTCATCAATAATATGGCAAAAAACTGATGGCATCATCTAACTGTCAGCTTTTTCGTTATTTTAGGATCATATTTAAACATTTTCCAAATGTTAGGGTTTTATTAAACTTGGGGCTAAATTTGTCACAGATGTAAACCTTAGGGTAGAAAATGACCATTTTTCCAACTTCGTAATCTTATATTCTATATATATACACATAATATGTATATAAACAATATTAAATTAGCATATATATATATATATATATTAATCTTAACATATATTTCAAAATAATATAAATGTAATTATTATTATAAAAACATGTTTGACAAATTATGCTAAATGTATTGATTATTTTATTAAAAATAGCATATGTTATAAAATTAAATTATAGCATTAAAATATCTTAATATGCTTTTATAAGAAATTTATTAAATTTATTTTAAAATTTATTTACTTATAGTGAAATTTCTATAATTATTCATTACTTGAATTGTAACATCCCGTTTCCAGAGAACGGGTCGGACCAGAGAAACGGGTCCAGGTGTGGTAAATTACCACACCTCATGC
>JANQBM010000007.1:18958685-18971976 GCA_025594535.1 Erythroxylum domingense | reverse complement strand
TGCATTGTTAATTTATTTGAGTGTATTTTCCGCAAATTAATGTATTAATTTGTATCTTAATTATTACAGTGGATTTTAAAAAGTGTATTGTGAAATTTAAAATGGGCCCAAGTGGCTAATAAAAGTGATTGTGATTTTTGTGTGTGTATGAGATGTGTTCTGCTTGCAGTTGAATTAAATAAAGTGTTTAAAAACAAGTGAGCACACAATAAGTGCTAAGTGTAAAATGTTTTAAAAGTGTTTTCAAAAAAAAAAAAAAAATTAATTATACCGATTTTTGTTAAGTGTTAAGTGATGTGACATGCCATCTTCGCGGGACACGGATCCGGGTATCACTGTCGATATCGGGTTCAGGTCCGGCGGGAGTTGGGGTGTTACATGAATATACTATAAAAAGTGTATTCGATTTTAATCTTGCTAAATATTAAACTTATCATTAAACTTAAAACTTCACATAAAAATTTAAAAATTAATATCTATTTGTAAGAAATGAAATTGACTTCAACTACTTTCATATTATTATTATTATTATTATTATTATTATTATTATTATTATTATTAATTATTTTCATCCACGTCATCATTCATTCATTCATTCTCTTATATTTATCTATTATAGCAACTATGTTAGATTTTTAAAAATAGATCTTTTAAGTTTATAATATAATAGTTCTAAAAAATTTTATATATTTCTCAAAATTATATGCATTATTTTACCTTTTTTTGTAAGTCTTAGATGTCTTTCCTCGTACTTATAAATATTATTTGCATTGTTACAACTAAATGTGTATATATAAAAAAGTGAAAATTTTATATCATCATCATCATCAATACCCAGTTGAATCCCGCATTAACGCGGTCTGGGGAGGTCTGATAATATGCAGTCTTGCTTCTAAAGTAGAGAGGACATTTCCGATAGATCCACAGGTAAATGTGATATAAAGATCTTTTTTTTAAAATATAGAAAATAAAAAAGATGAAAAATAAATTAAAAACTTTAAAATAACAACTTATAAAAAAGCTACATATCTTTATTAGGAGATGCAAGTCCAGAAGATAAAGGCCGTGTTTGGAGAATGGCATTTCAACTATTTATTAGCTGTTTGACTCAAATGAGTGGTTTGACCCATATTAAAAAGTTGATTTTTTGTTTAGTTAGGAGTTGGTTGGGTTGGCTGATTCAACCCAACTAGCTATTTTTTCACAAGCTCATTCAATGGAGCGTTTCAAAGTAGCTAATTCATTTATGATGGTCTTGCCCATAACATCTTCTTTAGTGAAGCAGAACGTTCCCGCACAAACCCCTCAACGGTTTCCCACATTTCTTCTTCTACTTGGTTTTGTTGCTCTCTCTAATTTTACTTGCTTTACCGATTACGTTCTTCCTCTCTGTTTCTTCTTCTTCTTTGATTCCTTTCTTCGTCTCTCCAGCTTGAAGCCTTGACCTAGGAAGTATAGACAATCTTTTGCACTTCTTTCATTAATTTCTTTAACTTTTAATTGTTCCAGTTTGTGGGTATTTGGATTTCATGAACAAAGCAGAGGTTTTACAGAGTTTTGTTTGAGGAAGTTTTTCTGATATGTTAATGCATTCTATAGTACTATTAGTGCAACTAATCTGAAAGAATTGTAAAAATATTTACTACTTCAGAAATAAGGAAATCTTCAATCTTATTCTAGAGTGGAATTTCATTGCAGTTACATTTCAAGTGTATCAGTCTTACGATTTTACTCCCTGAAGTAATGGATTAAATGATTAATTTAGTTAATTTTGATAACCATTTCCAATATGCACATTCTGAGTGAATCAATGTGTCTTCATTACATTTTTAAAGTTATTTTCTTGCTTTATTACATAATCTTGTCCTTTGTCACTGGTGTTAGATTACTAAATTCCTTCATTCTATCCTAATGTATGTAAGTCTTATTTCCTTCACTGTATGTATACAGTGATTCACATGTCAATCCTTTGGTTTCAAGTTTAGAATGTGTCAGGATCAGAAACATAGGGCAGTCAATCTCAAGTCCCACTTGCTTTTAGGAATTTCTTAATGTCTCAAAAGGAAACAACTCTCCATGAACTTGTGCAGGACAAATGGCTATGTAACACCTCAGATGGTCAGATAGATTTTGGTGTTAGATCCTACCTTGATCTCCGAAGTTGGTTTCATAGTTCTAGCAAGGTAACGAAAAATTGCCAAGAAGATCCATATGCTCATCAAGTCTATATGTGGGATGGACTCAATTGCAACTACAATAATGCTCAACCTATAATCACATCCTTCTAAATATATACATAATCAAATATGATCACTTGAATTCCGGTGAGTATCCTTATGCCATTTGGAAATATGCAGTATTAAAATGCTGATACAAAAACTAATCTGTCTTACAATTACTTTTATCATGTCAGGGACTCGTCAAACAATAATTTAAATGGCTCAATCCCTGACTTCCTGTCACAATTGTCTTCCTTGAAAGTCCTATAAACTACTTTCTATTGAGAATAAAATCAATTATAGTGTGAAAAGTTATCAGAACTATAAATTTTCTGTGTCTCTGCGGAAACTTAGCAGGAAACAATCTGAAAGGTGCAGTTCCAGTTGCCCTCATCCAAAGACCCCAATAGAGTTCTCTGCTTTTAAGGTCTGACTTCGTGTACCATATGTCTCCTAACAATTCTTGATTTCCCATTTCTTCCTTCTTTCGACATTTTGTAAAATCATTATAGGAACATCCAGTTCCCATCATATAAATGATAAGAACAAAATGGTGTTGAGTACTTATACTTACTTGTCCTACTTTTGTTGTCACTTTTATCATCAATTCAAATGTTGATGAAAATGTAAACCTCTGCACATCGATTTCATGCAACAAGAAGAACAATAACAAAATTAATGTTGTTGCTCCTGCGGTTGCATCAGTTTTTTCCTTCTTTGTCAATGTTGGTATGATTTGCTAATAGTTAAGTAACAATTCTTATTGTATTCTTCTTTGCTCAGGGCGATGGATAAAGACATTGAGATTGTTTCTTTTAATGAGAACAGGTTAACTAGTTCAGATACACCAGGTAAAATAATTTCGGATGAGTTTAAATTAAAATGCACAAAAAAAGAGCTTCCATAAAATTAAGAAAAGAAAAATTGAGCTATCTTGTGAGGCTAAGAACATTCAAATTACAATCGGAGAACATAACCAATATGGAAAGAAAAACTCCAACAAATTAAAGCAGCATACAATAAATGATAGACCTAGAAGTCAATTAGATCAACACAATAGAACAACATCATTAAAGAATCACAAATCTAATAATCGAAATCAAAAACACCGATCTCTTAACCCAAACGAAGAAAGCAAATGTACTTGGAGAGAGGAGGTGAGAGAAGGTCTGAGATTGTAAGACTAACAACCAAATCTGATAGATAGATAAAGGAAATAAATTGGACAACGGAAAACACAATACTAAAGAACAAAAGAAACTGCATTCATGTAGATCACAGACTTAAAAAGAAGATATAAACAAAAAAAAGAGCCTCCACAAAATTAAGAAAAGAAAAATTGAGCTATCTTGTGAGGCTAAGAACATTCTAATTACAATAAGAGAACATAACCAATATGAGAAGAAAAACTCGAACAAATTAAAGCAGCATACAACAAATGATAGATCTAGAAGTCAATTGGATCAACACAATAGAACAACATCATCAAAGAATCACAAATCTAATAATCAAAATCAAAAACACCGATCTCTTAACCCAAACGAAGAAAGCAAATGTACCTGGAAAGAGGAGGTGAGAGAAGGTCTGAGATCGTAAGACTAACAACTAAATCTGACATATTTGGCAGCTTTAAATGACTAAGAGTGGTCGGATCTCAAGAACAATAACTACCTAAATAAGCACCACATAGCTTGACCAACCTTCCTCTCTTTCAACGTTCCCTTTACATACCACGTTGCACAAGACAGTAGTAATTGTGTGCATAAATTGCCAGCAGTACAGTAGATAAGAGCAAAAATCATGCCACCGAATGCCCAAGCTATCCCTTGAGTTCTGACAGTGAAGCATTTCTTGTTGGATTTTGAGACACCTATCACTTTAAATCATTGTTATGATATTTATTTTCTATCATACTTATTATTAGGTAATTACTTATAATTTTATATTTTATTAACTAGACATTGTCAAAAATAATTAATATTAATTCACTTTTGCATGATATTTCATTAGGAGTGTTATAACAAAATTTATGCAAGTTGATAATATATATTAAAGGATAAGAAGCTTTTAATTTAAAATTTTTACGTTTATATGAACTCAAAATTTACATTTAATTATAATGATCCAAATATCTAATTTATTTAATATTTAATTATAATTTTATTATCAAAATAATTATATAATTTGTATTTAACAATTTCTTTCCTACAAAATATAGTTTTAAAATAAAAATAATTTCTTTTTAATTCATAATAAAATTATGAAAATATTAATAATATTTAAAATATTAAATATAGAAAGCAGTGTAGAGCACTCAACTTAATTCCAGTTTTTAAAACTAAAAAGCATGTAAGCAATAAATAAATAAATTACAAAATTTAACTAACTTTATTATATATACGTTTGATGTAGTTAGTGCAATTAGCAAATTCAAATATGTTTAATTAACCAATTATAAGAAAAAAGAGTAAAAACTTTAAAGAGACTTTGAATAATATACATATCAAGTTTTAAAGAGATTTTAAGAAAATTATTCAACATGGATGAAAACCAAGTACTAATTAACTTATCCAAGTTTTAAAGAGATTTTCTTAAATTATTATGCATTTATGGTATTAAAGTTACTCTCTGGTTCAATTTTTTAATGTTATTGTCGTCTCGTATTTGTCTAACATACACCCATCCAGCATTGTCTTGCATCTACCTTACACTTTTCTCATTTTGTACCTGCACTTTCCTAAACATGTTATGTCTTGAACTTGAACATGTCTTATCCTATCCTATACGTGCACTATCCTACATCTACACCTAATCATTGTTTGTTAATTATGTATCTAAATCTAATCTTACATTAGCAAATACATTTTAATTTCGAAGTTGCCACTTAATATTATCTATATTGGTCAATTGGGTGATCTTGGTCTTGATGTTCATTTTCCAAGTCATGGTTGCCATATGAAAGATCTAAAATAAGGATAGATCTTTGGGACAAGACATAAGGAAGGGTAGTTGTTTGAACTTACATCACTTTATTTACCCTTAATCCAACAATGAACTGTTTAGAACTAGCTTCTCATTTAGAACTTTTTGTTGTCATTCTCCCTCATCTTAAACATAACTCAATAAACTCAAGCATCACTTCCCTCCATGAACTCAAGAGTTATAAAGAAGTTAGTGTTAATCCTTTGTGGCAATAACTTATGAAAGAAGAATTACAGGCGTCAGATAGAACTTAAACTTAGAATCTAGCCCACTCCCCCCTAACAAGACTTTAACAAGTAGTAAATGGGTTTATAAGATCAAGATACCACTGTAGAATATTATAATCCAAATGTCTACAGTAGCCTTGGTAGGGCTTTCACAACGTAGTCCATCAAAAATTGTAATTCTATAGGACTATATTTTGTATAGTTGAGCTTAATCTAACCATCGTGTTGCATAGCCGAAAGGGATATCTTATCAGACTATCATTACATTTAATGTACAGAATATTAATCCTGCTGAATTTCCTAGTGTGGGTATCAATATAAAAAGACGGGGGCACATAGATGCATAGTTGATGTGATTTGGTGGCATATCAATCCTTAACCCAATTTCACAGCAGAGTCATGTTCTACGCCTATTATTAGATTATGGATGGAATCAACCCTCCCCTGAATGCTTCAGTTTCTTTAACAATATTCAATCCCACTCCTCCTCCTGCATCTTATCTTTCCACTTCGCTTTTATAGGTCAATGTATCCACGTGTACGGCCCTCATCCTCTTACGCTAACTCCACAATTTTGTTTCTTGGCTGTGAATTTAAAGGGAAATTATTACAGAAGTTAAAAGAATTAGTTCATAAAAACGAATATTAGGGTCCTAGTTGTCATAATCAAACTAAAACAATGAAATGTTCCATGCTTTATTTTGTACATTAAACTGTACATCTTTCGAATTGTCCAGTGTAGTTTATCCAATTGGAAAATACCGGAGGCATGGCATGCAAGTGTTAACTTTCTTTTAAAGGAGCAAGTAGGTCACAAGGTAAATTTCCATTCCATGGCACCAAAAGGTACAACTGCGTTTTAAGTTACAGTATCGGTTCAAGATCAGAGTAGCTTATGAACATTGAAGAAGAGTGTAGTCCAACCTATCTACTTTGCATGTATAGCTGTCACTGTCTGCAAACTCTTTATTGGTTGGAACTTCCAATATATATATATATATATATGATGCTTGCAAAAGCAAAGGCTATTATATGAACAAACCAACTCTCATTATTCCTCTGTGGTCTCCATTCCGTATCTGCTCAATGAATATAAATAGGGCTAAATAACCATCCTACAATTAGCCGCATAAAATTTTCTTTTCTCTATCTCTCTCTCTTTTTATACGCTTCAAAGCTTTCACTCTGTTAAGACGACTTGGTCATTATACACAGTAATGGCCAAGGAAGTAGACATAAAGGTTTGTTCTAACCAATAATTTCTTGTATGTCTTTGTTTTTCTTTCAATTTGTGAATGCATTTATTCTCTAAAACTAAGTTTAATTCATTACTCAATTATGTTTCAGAAGATTGAGCTCAAGGTGTCCATTAACTGCTGTGATGGCTGCAAGAGAAAAGTGAAGAAGGCACTGCATGGTATTGAAGGTAATAATGGGAAAAGATGGATGCTCCAACTTCTGCTGCTCTTTTTTCATATCCTAATACATTTTTTCTTTCAGGAGTTCTAAGGACTGAACTGGATCCGTTGCATCCCAAAGTGACAATTTTTGGAAATGTGGAACCGAAGATTTTGATTAAGAGACTTCTGAAGGCTGGAAAACATGCAGAACTGCTGATGCACACGAGTACCCAAAATGTTGGAAAAGAAGGTGCAGATAAGATGACAAAAGAAAAATCCGAGTGTGATCAACCAAAAGCTAAAGAGAGAAAAAATGTGGGTGTGGGGGAAGATAAAGCTCCAAAGAAAGAGCAGCAGAGGAAGGAGTTGCAGAGCATTCCAAACCATGAAGTTGTGAAGGATGAAAGCTCTCATTCGGGAGGCATGGCTTGCGGGAGAAGCAATCCAAATCAGTACTGCAACAAGGTTGAGCCGTATGTAATAGCTGTACCTTGTTGTGCAATATCTTCGTCAGCAAATATTGCAACATATGGTGAAAAGCCAGTATTACTATTCCAAGCACCAGTAGCTGGAGCTACGGATTACTTCAGTGATGACAACACTGTTGGATGTCACGTCATGTGATTTGAGCTACCAAATTCAACTCATCCTCAAAGCCAAAGGGTGTAATAATTTAGTGGTCTTCTCTGCAGGTTTAAATTCAAAAAGGAAGGAGTTTAGCTAGCTTTTGTAGTCCATGTTGCAGAAAAGAGTCTTTGGGTTACTTTGCGTTGAAATTTCAGTAGTAACTTTCTTCTTATATAGCCATATTTAGCTTTTTGCTTCTGCTTTTAAGTTGGAAAAAGATGAGGCTTTATACTTGTGGAACGGACTTCCAATTATTTATGTATACATTTATCTACGTTGACGTGGGTAATATATATTTTGAATCAAGTAATGTCGTTGTAAAACTATAAGGATTTCTTCCTTTAGGCTATTAATCAGAAGCGAGGCAAGGCATATAAATGCTCGTCCTGTGACATTTTACCTGGAGCAACTTAACTTACGGCTACAGATTTCGCATCAACCCTTAAAATTATTAACAGAAAAAAAGTCCCTTGGGGTTACTGCGCATAGAGCAGATCAGCATGATTAGAGAATCCCATCCTAGCCGATGCTTTGACAACAAATCTAGTGCCAAATAATAATAATTTAGATCGCTCATTAACCCTGCTTTTGTTGCCTACCACTTCCTAATAACAATACATGTTTTTAAGGAACAAATTCCTGTCCTTCAGACCTTTACGCTAGAAACTGAAAAATGGAACGTAGGTGCAACAAGTTTCGTTTGCTAACACTGTTATATAATGCACATGTATGATTACACTAGAATATAATCTTCGATTCCTTTGACAACTGATATATGCGATTGAAATGGCTAAATCAAATATAAATAATCGAGGTGATCGGTAATATCACAGTCCATCAACCTCAACCTGGATTATTCATGTCTATTTGTCTGTTCCTTTACAAGTCTCACTCTATCTGTCTGTTCATTTACAAGTCTATCAGACATTTACATATAACCAAATCTATTAAGGTTAAAATACCATTGCAGAAACAGCCAAATCATACAAAAATAATCATAC
Source organism: Erythroxylum domingense (assembly GCA_025594535.1). Lineage (NCBI taxonomy): Eukaryota > Viridiplantae > Streptophyta > Magnoliopsida > Malpighiales > Erythroxylaceae > Erythroxylum > Erythroxylum domingense. Next base: position 18,963,520 of record JANQBM010000007.1, on the reverse strand, counting down.
TAACCCAACTCCCTAGCAAACACAGATCATGTACTCGATCTTTTTGGCACTCTCCACCTCAACAGCAAATAGCAAATAGCAAAGACCAGGCTTATCAGTACCTTTTCCATCTGAGAAAGTATACAAATCAGGATTAAGTAACGTCCTACTCTTTAGATTTATTGCTAAGAGTTCTCTGTATGTCCATTCAACGGTAGCCAAAAAAAAAAAAGGATGATTTCCAGCAAATACACTCACAAAAGTACACATGCAGCCTGTTTACTTTGGAATTTCGACAAATATGTCTCGAGGTATAAAAACATATTAAATGAGAAAAAGTCTTGGTACACTTGGCAGAATGGATTCCAAACAAATCTTCACTGCATGTGCTTTCAGCAAGCGATCCACCACACCTCATTATTAAATAAAATGCGTCACGAAGCTCCTTCTTCTTATGAAACACTTCAATTCTGACACTAAATTTAGTGAAAAAGCCAGAGCAAATCTGTAACATTTCAGTAAAAACTTTACTGAGGCGTGAGACTTGAGGAGACCCAAAAATACACAATGTTACCCTTAATTAATAGAGAGATTATTTCTGATAAAAAGCCAGACCAGATCTAAGTCATTTAACATCGTAATAACTTTAATTATGCACCTTATTATTACAACCCTGAACTCAAACTCGGAAGAGTATTTCTTCTTCCTATACATATACATTTCAATCTAAGCAGAATGTGTTTGATCAAATTGCTACTTAATTTTCTTATTACCTGAACACTTTTACCATTCCAATTCTTCCATGAAACCCATCATAATAGCCTCATTTTTGCTCAAATGCATCAGCTCTCTTCACCCCAAACACAACGTATACTTCAAAGCCACAAGTGTGATTAACACAACTATAAATTCTCTTTACCCCCATTACTCTCAATAGCTTTTTGGTTTGGACAAGAAAAATTGAGAACCTAAGATAACAGAGTTACGAGGAATACTTTTCATTACACCTAAAAGATATGCCTAAATCAATGAGGCAGCTTCATTCTAGAAATGTTTGAAGCAAGTGATAGAAGGTATTCAAATTCCCTAAGAATCTTGTGATGTTGAATTTTTATATCACCGTATCTTGATTCATCAGATTTCATACATTCCTCATCACAATGTTCAATCACTTATTTAGCATTCATTCTGCAGATTCAAGATGAACAACATATTGCATACATGGACCAACAAGTCATATTTACATACGTGTAAAGGAGTAGTCTTTCTCTGTGATTCCACCGCAAAGCCATTGAGGATGCCCCTACATCTCCCCAACACCACCACTCTGTCACGTTACCCAACTTCAATGGCATTTGTACAACATGTACAAGGCAATGCATTGCATTTCAAGAACTAAATAAAAAATTTATCATATCCTTCTTGAAGAATCATAAACAATCTACGTGATTAACCTGCTTTTCTCTTTACAACAATCACTCTCTCTACCCACCTTTAGACACAACAAATCTTCATTTTTTGGTCGCTTACTCGTTCCAAATGGATCCACAATTCAACTAGGCTGCGCCTGAAAATTTTGCATTAATGATTCTAACAACAATCCACCAAAGATGTTAACTCCATGTGTTGAAATCACACCGTAACGATCTACAAACTATGCCATATGGCACGCATCAGGGATATACAAGAAGCACCTAAGCCACAAAAAAGAGAGAAAAGCCATCCAGTTTGAAAACAACACCCTTTTGTATGTTCTCTACCACAGAGCATGAGATAGAAACGCTTAAATACGTAGAAGGAAAACCGGTTCCATTCCCATATATCAGGCTAAGTCTGAGATGAACATTAAGTAGGAAAGAGTGACACACGGCAACAGAGCATGCAAATGAATGTGCTAATAAGGAGAAATGACGGAGAGATGGGAACATACATACCATGATATGATAGAACTAAAATGTAGACAAGTAAGGTTTCTGAATTCTTCTTAGTAACAATTTTAGGAATTGCAAAGAGAAAGTCATTATTGCTTACTCTAAACACTTCTTAAAGAACAGTAAGCTTCTAAGCTCAAACCCTAAGAATTTGAAGTTTAGTAGAGAATGCAATGGCAACCCAATCAGGCTGAGACGAAGACCACTGAAGTTGCTCGATTTCAGCTCCTGCAGTGTAAGCCAAAATGGGATCCAAACCCCCTTCAACGGGCTGGCCCATGGAGGACAGATCCCAAATCAGCGCCTGAGAATCATCCCCAGCCGTACATATATGGCAAGAGCTATGAGGAGCCCAAGCTATAGCATTGACACTGGCTTGGTGCCTCTGCAATTCCACAACCGGTAGCGTCGGGAAGCGAATGTCGAGTACAACCACCTTGGCGCTGTCCATAATAATGGTGGCCATGTACCTGGGGTCCTGCTTGTTCCATCCCAGCCTAACCAACGGCGTGTCTGGCTCCGAACTTTCGTAGATGATGGTGGAGTGCTCTTTGTCCCTTAGATCGAAAACCCTAACCGAACCGTCAGCCGAGACGGAAGCAAAGACCCCAACGCCTCCCCAAGCGATGTCGTAGACCTCCTTGTCATGAGCGATGAGCTGAGTGTCGACAGCCTCGCGATCGATGTCCCAGATGGTGCAGGTAGTGTCGATGCTGGAGGTCCCAATGCGCTTGGGCTCAGCCTCGTTCCAATCGAAGGAGGTGAGGGGCCCACAGAACTCGCTGCTCTTGTTGCCGTTGAGAAGGCTCTTGAGCTCTACCCGGGGTTGGTCGTGGTCGTCGGAGATACGCCAGACACGGAGGAAGTCGCTGGAGGTGGCGAGGAGGTCGGGCTTCTGGCAATCCTTGTCGGGGATGAAGATGGTCTTGGTAGGAGGGTAGGGGTGCTCGAAGGAGAGATTGGGGTCGGAGCGGATCTCACCGTTGGAGTCGTCGAGTTGGACGATTTCGACCCGGTTAGGGTACTGCTCGAGAAGGCTGGCGATGGCGAGGCGATACTTCTTGTCGCGGCGGACGCTCCAGTTCATGGCGTAAATGTGCCATGGAGCCTCGTAGGTGTAGATCTCGGAGCGCTTCTGTTGCTCGTCGGAGGCGTCCTGTGTTGGATCGCTGCTCGCACCCATCTCTCTCTCTCTCTCTATATATGATGTCTTCTTCGCTTGTCGTAATTTATTTTTAATTTTACCACTCTCTGTCTCAGTGTCTCAGCCCTGGTATGGTGTTCTCCTCTCTACAATCGGCGGCTAGCCTACATGTAATAATATTATCTATATCTATCTATCATTCACTATTTCATTATGTATTAGTATTTGTCCTGAAATGGAAAGAGAGAAAGTCAGTCAGCGTTGACTTTGGATAACTGAAAATGAATATAAACGTAACGTACGTCTGTACGTGTTTGGACTGGAGTTTATATATTATAAACATTCATTTTATATACTATAATAAAACAAGTTTTAGAACTAAGTCCGTCAAGTGAAAATTCCTTTAAATCAATACAATCAATAATAAGTCCAGTTTCCGGGGATTTTGAAATTAAAATTGAAGCAATATTGAGCATGTTATTGTTACAAACCACACTTTCTTTCCAAAGATATCTCTGAAATCATAACTTATCCTGTCCAAATTTATATAGATGTAGCGGTTGGTTAAACCAACTCAATCATACATATAACGAAGTTTACTAAGTCTTGCGTTCTGCATGTAGTTCTCTTGCGTTTGCACGACTGCGTCTCCACCTATGACTGATAATCGTGATTCTACTGTTGAAAGCTTTCACAATCTTTCTCTTGGAGAGGAAGAGGATGCTATTGTTGACGTCCCTGTGGTTCAGGATGAAGTGTTTGATTATAGTCTCTGTATGGTGGGCCGTCTATTAACTGATCGGAGAGTAAATCATGAGGCTATGAAGTCCACCTTGGCAGCAGTCTGGCAGCCGGGTCGTGGAGTTAATATATCTAAGATTGATCATCGGCTTTTTATGTTCCAGTTTTTTCACAAAGTTGATTTTAATCGTGTCTGGAATGGCAGTCCTTGGGTGTTCAATAATCACTTATTGATGCTATCCAAGATTCCTCCAGGGATAGACCCGAAAACTATCGAACTCTATCATGCCATGTTTTGGGTCAAAGCTCTCAAACTTCAACTTGGTATGATGTCGGAATCGTTCGGTCGTCAAATAGGGGACTTTAGTGGTAAGTTTATTGACTATGATCCTCGTATTGGTCAAGATCCTTCGGCTTGTTTTATGCGGATTCGGATTATTGTTGATGTTCATGTTCTGTTAAAGAGATGGAAGAAGTTTCGAAAACCTAATGGCGATATTTTTCATATTGAGTTTGAATATGAGAAGCTGACAACGTTTTGTTATATCTGTGGAAAACTAGGGCACTCTGACCAAGTTTGTGAGGTTCTATTTCACAATGATAAATCGGAAATTGTTCGAGGGTGGGGACCATGGCTGCGAGCTCCTCTACGACAGAATCCGGCGAAGTCCGACAACCATAAATGGTTGCGTGATCGATTTGGAAATCCGCTTTCAATCCAGGCGAAATTATCTCCGGATTTCGTGCAGAAAAATTCGAAATCAGACGTGCAAAGTGATCATAATCCTACCGGGTGTTTAAATAGGGCTATCTCGCTTATTAATTCGCATAATCCCCTGCACATGGGTCAAGTCAATGATGGGGTTTATAGAGGTAACAACTCTTGGTCAACTGGAAATATTGTTGGGCCTAATCACTTGGGTTCCAGAGGTGTTGGTGTGCTTGTAAATTAGGGGACTCTTGAATACGGGCCGGATCAAAATGAAAATGAGATTGTGAACGTGGCAGAAGGAAAGAAGCGAGCTCGTTTACTTGAAGAG
>JANQBM010000007.1:18934327-18958585 GCA_025594535.1 Erythroxylum domingense | reverse complement strand
CGTAGTTTGGTTACTGCTATGGACTGCTTAAAGTATGGGTATAGGTGGAGAATTGGTGATGGCAAGTCTGTAAATGTTTGGAATGAGCCCTGGTTGCCTTCGGATGATAATTTTTTCCTTCGGACTCCCCCTTTACCGGATACGGAGGAGTTATTGGTCCATGATCTAATGGATGTGGAACAACGTAGGTGGGATATGAACTTTTTGAATGGATTATTTTGTGCTGAAGATGTTGGTGACATATTAAAAATCCCTGTGGCGGGAATTAACTTGGGTGATATTTTCGTATGGCATTAGTCTCGCAGCGACCAGCATACTGTGAAGACTGGCTATCAGTTCATTATTAGCCGCTCTCTCGCTCATGCTTCTGTTCCACCTTCTTCCTTTTGGCAAAAGTTATGGAAATTGTCTCTTTCGCCAAAGATTAAACATTTTTTGTGGCAATTCGCGAAAGATATTTTGCCAGTTAAACAAGCTCTTCTTTATCGTGGTGTCATTGCAGAAGCAAATTGTTTTGCTTGTGGACAAGAGGAGTCTGTTATGCATTGTTTATTTCATTGTGATAAGCCAAGACTTTGTTGGGGTATGAATGGATTCAATTTTGGTCAAGACACCTTACTGGATCCTTTGGAATTTCTGGTTTCCTAAGTCACTTCTCTCCCTCATGAACGATTTGGAGCCATGGCTACTCTTATGTATTTTCTATGGAATGATCGCAATAGGTGTTACTGGACTGGTTCCTTATCGTCATCATCTGGTGTTGTTACCGCTGCTAATGTTTGTTATCGCCAATGGTCTGATGCACAGGAACAAATGGCGGTCCGGCTACCCTCGATGGGAAGTAGCAGTGTAGGTGTTAAATGGTTACCGCCGGTCGAGGGTAGGCTTAAGTGCAATTATGATGCCGCTGTTCATGGTGAAGCTGCTGCTATTTCATTTGCTGCAGTGGTGAGAGATGAGTTTGGTCGTTTTTTGACTACAGTTTCAGGTTATAAGTTGGATTTAGTGGCTCCTCATTTGGCAAAGGCGGTGGGTTTATTGGAGGTCCTCTCTTGACTTAAGGAGATGGCTCTTGTTAGTGTTGATATTGAGTCTAATTGTGCCAACTTAGTTAACGCTGTTCTGTATGGCTTTAGTGCATATTCAGACTGGGCTTTGGTTATAGCTCACATTCAAGATTTGTTACAGCAAGCTAATTCTTGTTCATTAGCATGGGTCAAGAGACCAGCCAACGAAGCTGCTCACGTTCTTGCGAAGCAAGCTTTATCTTATGCTAGTCTCCAACACTAGGACATGATTCCTGATTGTATTGTGGATGTAATTCGAGATGATCTAAATTAATAAAATTCCTCGATTTATTGTTGAAAAAAAATTGAAGCAATATTGTAGATATAATTCCAATTTAAAAATTACAACTCTATATCCCTCTTTTAAGAATTAGAATTTTTGGACTTATTTTCTTTAGTTGACGCCAAAACTCTCTATACACGAGAACGAGAGAGAGAGAGAGAGAGAGAGAGAGAGAGAGAGAGAGAGAGAGAGAGAGAGAGAGAGAGAGAGAGAGAGAGAGAGAATTTAGTAAATCACAACAATCGAAAATAAGTTGTATCAAAATTCAAAAAATTTTAATTGAATTTCAATTCAATCGCATATATTAAACCATTTTAAATTAATATTTAATAAAATTAGTAATTTGAATAATAATTTTTCATAATATCGACGACTAAATTAATTATCAATTACTTATACCGCATCTCCCGCCTATATATATTCCAAGTAAACCCTCCAAAGCAAGTATATTATTTATAGAAGAATAAATCAACAAAAAAATCCAATCCAACGACTTTCCAATTTAACTTTTCCAGTATTGATCTTCTAAGAGAGAATAACGGAGAACGTAAAATTTCACTTCATTGTACGATTATGATTATGGATTATCTTAAACATATAAAATTCTCATAATCCATAAAATTGATTGATGTTAATTCTTTTTTATGTTTTTATTCTTTTACCTCGAATTATCACTTCTGTATTTTCTCTTTATTTGATGTTATCAAACAAAACCAACTTAATAGGCAAGAATAAGATCAAAAGAGGCGACGTTTATAAGTGATTTTTGAAAGAAAAAAACCACCTTTTATCTACCACACTACTTATTACGCGTTATAAACATTTATTAAATAAGACATTGATAATCTAACACAGAAAACACGGGGATGCAGTTTTTAATTGTCAGCATGAAATATTGAATCACAAGAGGAAAGTCAAAAAACGAAGAAAGGGTAATACAATTTAGCCAGGAAATTTATACATTGTAAAGAAATGGTTCTCACCCCATGTCAGAAGAAATGCCATGCATTAAGAAGTGGGCTTGTTCATGAAGCAGAAAATATACCATCCTGCACACCACAAAAAAATACAAAATGTGGATGATTGTCAGGTTTCACTACTCCAATAGCTTATGAAGATTGCTCCAGTACTGGATGGTTACAGATTTTAACCGCCAAGTCCTATAACCACCTTAGTTTTAACATATTATTTCCTCCCTGTTTAGAACCATTTACAATGCCTCAGTTTCCTTGGGTTGACACTTCTATTCGGTCTACACTTTTAAGAAAAGCAGCAAGCAAATCTCCTAAAATAATGCATTCTCTCTAGTCAACATATGCAATCATCAGAAAGAATTATCTTTTGCATTGTTTTTCCACTCGAATTAATGGAAATAGGCTGTTTTGATGGTTGCAGGATCCCAGCTGCCCCTAGAACTCGGGATTTGCAGAAAGAAAGGGAACTTTTCTGTATTTGGATTAAGGAATTATAAAAGAGACACTCAACATATGCTTGTCAGCTTCTTCTGAAAGAAAGCGATTAGTTTAGTTCCTTTATTGTGATCTGCACAGGAGGTCTACAAAGATGTTATTTCGAAAGCAAAAGCAAAATAAAAGGGCACGTAATATCTGTTCAACAACAAACAAACAAAAAGAACTGGTTTAGCACACAATACTCACATCTTTCACAACGAAATGGTCCTCAAAACTCAGCAATGGCAACAACCATCTCAATGCAAAGAGAGGCCGACCATGGCCCCCATTAGCAGAGATACAATCATCTGCAGAGCGCAAATATTCTTGAAAAATACACAAATAAAGAAACTATGATAAATTACAGCTAGATTTAGTTTAAACAGGACGGGAAAGCATAAAAAGCTTTTCTACCTGTAGCTTGTACAAATATTCTATGTGAGACAAAAGACTGCAATACAAAGAATAACGGAATATAAGCAAGGAAGGTAAAAAACAACTATACTAGATAAAAGAAAAAAGTTCAATAGAATTGCTTGCTAAAATAGATATCATCATGTGGGATGGTCCCAAGCATGGTCCTAACTCTAGGAATATGAAGATTTTTCACGAGAACAATGTCACCTGCTCAACAAAGTTCAAATTCCAACTATAAAATAATTCAAAATGTAAATTTCGATTACCAGAGATGAAAAATTAATAGCTTCTTCTATTCTGTGCAACATTTTCTTACAAAATTTGATAGGTAATTTAAGGTTTAAGCATACACTGAAACTACCAAAAGACTAGAATCTAGCTGTATTAATTGCAAAGTCCTTTATTTCCCATATTGAAAGTATTGTTGTTCTAGCACAAATTTCAGTTAAAGAAGTTAATGCACTGATTCTTCGCTCTTTCAATTTTGTTCCGTGCGGATTGTTAGATTCCATAAATAGACCTGAGAATTCTAAGCATAAGCCAGGATATGCTATTGGAATAAAACTCTGACTTATGTTTCCTCCTTGGTGTGGATACATTACTCCCCATCATTGTGTATATAACTTCCTTTTCAGTGTACAGCTAATAGGCCCTACCAGTGTTCTAAATAGAGCTATATCGAGCACAATTTTGGTAATTAGAATCCAATCATTCATCTCAAATATTCTCTGTTCACTCATTATTGATTCCACAGATTGATAATACTAATATCAGACAATGACTTTTTGATAACAGCATCCTCTTATAATACATACTGACCTTTTGAAAAATTATATAGGAAGGCTGGGAAATTGCAGAAAACGGATACAATTGAATGATTTCTTATTAACTAGGTTTCAGGAGGCTAATACAAATTACCAATAATATGCAAATATGGGACATCCTATAGGATATCTAAGACATATTCCTTTGTAGTAACCAAAGAAAAATAGATATTCCTTTATAGGATGAAAAGATAATATTACTCTCTCACAAACAGAATGACAACACTTGATGGACATACAAATATTATATACTTATACAAACCTAATAAACAAGTACCTGCCAAACAGAAGGCATATATTCACGGTATGGCAGTTGCTGCTTATCATTTGTTATGTTAGATGAAACTGAGCTATCTACTGAAAGTGACCTTTTGTGATATCTGTTGAAAAAGAATCAGCAACTCAAAATCTTTAGTGTTTGATTAGGGAAACAAAATTGGAACAGGATGCTGAATGGAACAGCAAATGTTTATGCACAGCAACTAACTAGGTTGATCATATATTATTTTGAAAAGCCCCCTCATGAAGGCACAGACAAAACAGAACCAGAAACAAGTTGTTGGGTGAAGATGATCATATAGCATTCAAGGTTTTGATATACGTCAAAAAGCAACTTAAGCCAAAAGCTTAAGCTGTTGGGTGAGACCTCAAGAATAGATCATATAGTATTCCAACATAACCAAATTAAATGCAAGATCGTGCACAATTACACTCAAATTACCTACCTTCGATCAGATGAACATCATGGATGAAGTAAAATCTATAGTTCCATGACCTAACTGCTACATATATAAATGCAGCCAATCACCTAGGAATGGAAGATTAGGATTCATAAGAACACTCTTCAACCTTGTATAACATTTGGCGAAAAACCAGTCCATGGAAGTATAGACCCCAAGTACGAGAAGCTCTTTAAAGCATGATAAAATATGTACTGATACACAGTGTAATTGGTCATGTACTCAAAGATACAGTACATCCATTGACCAACAAAAAAGTAATCATATTAACCATTGTACAGCACCCACATCACATTAAAAATGACAATTTTCATTTTTGTGATCTTTGATAGTATAGCAACTGACTACTAATATTCTGACGTTTGGAGCCCAGATACTTACTTTTTACTGTCATTTGCTGCATATATATCCCCCATAATGGTTGCTTTTGTAGTCACAACAAGAAAAGGATGCAGCAGAAGAAGCTTTTTGATCTCCTGAACTACACTTGCAAACACATTTTGTAGAGAAAGGCCCTTCCTACGCATTAAGCACACAATACGTCAATAACAGATTCAACTAACATGTTAAGATATTTGGATAATCATTCTGTGTGCATTTGCAAGCATAGTATCAGAATTGAATATCTGATGATCACGCTTTAAGTAGGAGTGTTAAGATTTTCTACCTTATCCATTCTTAAGTGTTATCCAATAATCTAAAGGTTAAATGGTCTTTCCACATGTCATTCAACCTTTTATAACAAAGAGCTCCAAAGTATATAAGCAATGGTACTATAATCTTTTATTAAGACTGGATTTCAGTAACCGCAGAAGGGATGCAGGCCTTTGCTTTATTCACAGTTTCCGGCCAACAGGTTTAAACATGTAAAAAGACACTTTAGAATTGTATATAATCCATTATTTTATCGGAGAATAATGGTATGACATAAACTACATGTACGGCTCAATATGGTACCAAAAGGTAAGCAAAGGAGACGAAGAGGTCCCAAACTGAATCGAGACAATAAAACGAAGTTTGATCAACATGCATGTTTACATTTTTAACTTTGATTGGTAGCTGTTACAGTCATTAAACAACCAGAATCAGACTTGGCCGATAAAGTAGTACCTTTGAAAGTTAACCAACAAAGGCAACAAAAGCACAAGAAGAAATGAGGAATAGTTTATGGCTGTCTTTAGTTTATATATTTTGTATTAGTTACTGCCATGTGTAGCAGGGCAGTTATCATGTTTGAAAAAGTTATTGTGCGTTTAAATCTGAAACTGCTACTTTTTGGGAGGGATAGTTTTTGGCAGTTCTATCTTTAAACTTTAAAGGAAATTTGTGACAGCAATAGGAAGTTAAGGAGTATTTCAAAAAAGTTCTTGAGCACTTTTACTCTTGGAGCTCGTTGGGTTGTATCTAATGAGCACAACTTATCATACTGTAGAAAGAGGTCATAAAGGAAGGAAACCCAGAAATATGGTGAACTACAGCCAAAATTCAGTCCTACTAGGCCTATAACCAGATCTAGGGGACTTGATCTGATAGGTAATGCTATAGATTGTATTATTTATGTGTGTAATAGAGATATTCAAGAGTAAGCTCCCCTCCTGGAAAAATATCCAGGCCTATACAATCCTTCACAATTGTAAAAAAACTACCTCCCTCTCCCTTAGTTCCACTCTATATTCCTTTGTACACAATCTCTCTCCTTAACTACCTATAGCAAACTCATAACAACCTGCCTATGTGGCAAGTTTCCCCTTCCCCGTCTTGCCCCTACGAATATAGGTTTTAATGGGCTTAGGCTGCTTAGGTAATATGGGCTGATCACTAGGAGAAGTGCTAAGATTGCTAACAATTCCCCCCCTTAATAGGCACCTTGTCCTCAAGGTGGGTAGAAGGAAATTGCCCTTTAATGAATTCTGCATCCTCCCAAGTTGCATCCTCTGTAGGTTTAGCTTTCCAACGAACAAGCCACTGTTGCATATTTCTACCCTTGGACTTAGTCATGCGTGAGGCTAGGACTGCTTCTGGTTCAGCCAATTCCGAAGTGTCAATCTTTAACCCTTGAGGAAGATTATGCCCGTCCGTTTCTAGACATCTATTAACCACTTCTGTTTGTCCATCCGTTTGAGGGTGGCAAGAAGAACTCATCTTCAATACTGTCCCTTGTAGTTTGAATAACTCTTTCTAGAAATTACTAGTGAAGAGTGAGTCTCTATCGCTCAATATGGAGCTAGGAATACCATGCATTTTCACCACATCTCGGGTAAATACTTCAGCCACTGTTTTAGCCGTGAAAGGGTGCTTGAGGAGTAAAAAATGAGCATACTTTGATAGACGATCTACTACCACTGTTATGACTTTGTAACAATGGGACTTTGGGAGCCCCGTAATAAAGTCCATTAAGACTTCATTCCAAATAAGCTTGGGAATAGGTAGGGGTTGCAAGAGTCCAACTGGAGACATTGCCATGTATTTATTCTTTTGGCATATGACACATTCACGAACAAACTTCTGTATATTCCTTCTTACACAATCTCTCTCCTTAACCACCTATAACAAACTCATAACAACCTGCCTATGTGGCAGTTTTCCCTTTCCCCATCTTGCCCCTACGAATATAGGTTTTAATGAGCTTAGGCTGCCTAGGTAATATGGCAGATCACTAGGAGAAATGCTAACATTGCTAACATGATCATACCACTTGCTATTTCTGACGGACTGCACATTATTACAATTGAAAATAAGATATGCATAGGCCAATTGCAATGACCCAAAGGTATTGTTATGCAACTTAATACCAGCCACATTGTTTACACAGACCACGCACTCAAAACTATCATTTCAAATTTTCTAACTAAATTATTTACCACCATAGCAAAGGTCTGATATTAGTGTTGGCTTGCTTTTCCCTATTATTATAAAAAAGATGGGCTGAACCTAGATAATAATTTATCTTTATCACGTTTAAGGTTTTAAATATCCTACACTGGAATTGTCTATTTGTCCTATTTTAGAATATTAATAACATATTCTACTTCCCTACTATTTTAAGTAGATGAGATGGAACTATTTAATAAATGATACTTACTCATTCAGCAGTAGATTCAACAAAACTCTATATTCACATAAACAAAACCTTAGAAAAAAAGAACTGTTACATGGTCTGAACAGTTCATGTTGTGTTACTGTTCATGATGAACCATATCATAGTATTATTGACACTGACATAGAGAATTATTTGTTTTGGTTCATTTTGAAGATATTTGTTATATAAATTGATCAAGTCATCAACCCAAAGATCAATTTCAATGGTGACAACTTGAGAAATTGGATGTATGTCTTGGAATCTGATCTCAAGCAAAGAGAGTCCTATAGTGAGGGTTGCAAACCCAGACGAATGGATGAGTTGTTTTTGTTTATTTTTTTTAATGTTGATTAGGGGTAACTATCATAATGTTATTGGACTTTATTTTTTATCAATTTGAAGAATTCTAGTTCTTTTCTTTAGGTTTTCTAATTTTGACAGGATACCGAAGTAGCTTCACATAGAAATTATTTTTAACAAGTTTAGGCAATTATAATAATTAAATACTCCAACTTCGCACTATCTTGTTAAGCATCCTATACTATCTTGTTATGCATCATATGTAGAAATACTATTTAGGTATCCCACATTGAAAACTTTATGTATTATAATAGTAGGTTTATCTTACGTTGCCCTATAAATAATTGGGTGTCAAATTTAGCTATCCAAAATTTGAGTGTCAAATTTAGCTATCCAAAATGTCCAAGTTTCTTGTTCAATATGCATCCCTATCCCAAGGCAAGAAGGGAAAGCACTAAAAAGGTACTTGTCATCACTTGTGGCCCATGCATATGTGGGAAAACATGATTATTTTATAATTTTTGTATCTTTCTAGAAAGTTAAGACATCCTATGATCATGGGATCTGATTATTTTTGTTTCCTTTTTAGTTACTAAGGTAACTTGTATATAATTGACCCTCTTGTAAATTTGTAAACAAGCAATGTAAAAAATAGTCTCTCAAATATCAAGCCCTACCATGGCATCAAAGCTGTAAGGCTTTGAATTCCTAAGAAAAATCAATCTAAGTGTCTAGCTTTCATTGTTGACAGTCTTGTGATTTTTATTAGCCTTCATTGTCAGTGATTTTTTTCTTTAAGCAATTAGTCTTAATTGCCTAAAGATCACTTTTTTTTCATGGAGAAGTGGGCGATAGTAGAGGCAACCACTATACCACATTCAGAGGAGACTATTCAATATCAACATCTCAAAGAATTACAAAATATCCAAACTACATATAAGTTGAATGGAAAAAATTAGCACAAATGTTCTCAACTTATTCACACCATATTAAAAGTTGCTGAAGAACAAAGATTTAGATAAAATCAATCTTATGGGATAAGATAAGATCAATCTTATGGGATAAGATTATTAGAAACAGAAATCCCTATAATCAAGGGATTTCTGCTATAAACTTCTAGATATAGTTTAGTTCAGATTGATACCTATTTTCCTGCTGGTTAAGTTGTATATATATATGTATCCGTGCACGTTAAATACAAGATAAGTTTTTCCTGGAAATCTTAACATGGTATTCGAGCTCTAAGGTTTTTTGGAAGTATTCTTTGTTATTCTCCGTACAACCTTCATTGCTACTCATTCTTATCAGAGTTCTCAATCCCCATAACTATTATTCTACCCAATCTTTCCCTTCTTTCACCATGGCAAATTCTGGAACTTCTCAAACCACTATTTCCAGCTCAGATGAATTTGTCTCTGTCCAGAAAATTGGGGAACTACAGAATGTTCATGCCTCCAACAGACTCAATGGCAAGAATTACCGCAAGTGGTCACTCCTTGTTCGCACCTATCTCAAAGGGAAAGGGCAGCTTGATCACCTGCTAAGATCAGGACCTGCAACAGGAAATTTAGTGCCCGTTTGGTTGAACTTTTGGAGGTTAAATAAGCACTTTTTTCCACCGCAAAAGCTTTTTTTAAGAAAATGAGTGTTTGATTGTAAAATAAAAAAGCATTTTTTTAATAGATTGATCTTATTTTGAGATTTATATAATATTATTTGATTTTTTATATGTTTTAATGTTTATTTTTGATATTAGTTTTACTTATGTTATAATCCATACAAAAGATTTGGTTAGATATATTTTCATTTATGTTTCATATGGTTTAAAATTACATAATAATTAATATATTGTGCTTTGCATATTTCTAATATATTTTAAATAATATTTATATGCATAAATAATTTTTATTACAAAATAAAATATAGTTAAAATTAAAAGTTTTTTTAATTTTTATGTTATCAAACAGTCTATTGTATGAAGCTCTTTCAAAAAAGCTCTTGTTTAAATGACAGTCAAACAGTCAATTAGCTTCTTAGAAAACTTTACTGACAAAAGCTCTACTGATATAAGCTCATCCAAACAGGCACTTAAAAACAGAAACATGGGAAGAAGAGGACTCCATGATCATGTCATGGTTGTGGGACTCCATGGAACCTTCAATTAGTGATACGTGCATGTTTTTAACCACTGTAAAGGAGATTTGGGACTGTGTTTAATGTATGTATTCAAAGGCGTGCAATGTTGCTCAAATCTATGAAATTAAGATCAAAGCCCATGCCACCAAGCAAGGAGACAAATCAGTCACAGAATACGCTAATACTCTACAAACTCTGTGGCAAGAACTTGACCATTATCAAGTCATTGAGATGAAAAGTCCTGAAGATGTTTTTATGTAAAATGTCACAGAAAAAGAACGTATTTATGATTTCTTGGATGGATTAAACCCTGAATTTGGTCAAGTTAGGGTTCAAATTCTTGGAAGGGAGTCCATAACCTCACTAGAAGAGGTTATTTCCCTAATTAAAGCAGAGAAGAGCAGAAGAAATGTGATGCTTGAGCCCTAGAAGATGGATGGGTCAGCAATGGTGATAAAGGCAGATAAACAAGACAAAGAAAGGAGTGATCAAGCCCAACCTAAGCAATCTAGAAAAGGCAACTTATGGAAGGAAAATAAGGATAATCTATGGTGCACTTACTGTAAAAAACTAAGACACACAAAAGAGACCTATTGGAAATTGAAAGGGAAGCCACCAAGTTGTGAATGGGGAAATCAAGGAGGTCAATCACTACCACGGGCACATTCGGTTGAACAGAAGGAGGATGAAGAAAATCCAGCAGCAGGGATTCCAACAGTAGGGCATCTTAGCAATGAAGAGATTGAGAAATTAAATGGTTTGTTGAGATCCTTCGGACAACCGAAAGGTACATGTTCCTGTTCTCACTCAGGTAAACTTACATTCTCTTTGTATACGGACACCTTAGAAATTAAGTGTTACAATAGCCCTTGGATTATAGACTCCGGGGCCACAGATCACATGACCCTTATATCACAGTTTTTCCACACATACAACCCTAGTCCAAGTAATAGGAAAATCATAGTTGCCAATGGTGAATTAGCCACTGTTTCCGGTTATGGAGACATAAAATTGAGCCCTAAATGTAGCAAAATTATGAAACAATCTAATCTCTATCCAAAGGCTTACTAATGACCTTAATTGTGTTGCCATTTTTTCTCCTTCTTGCTGTGCTTTTCAGGACCAGGACAACGGGAAGAGGATTGGACTTGCTAAGGAATGGAATGGTCTCTGTCACCTTGAACCATATCAAAAAGCTAAGATAAATACACCTTCATCCTTCCTTAGTTCTTCGAATAAAGATTCCATTTGGTTGCACCATCTCCTTCTAGGTCATCCATCATTTAGAGTTCTAAAAACTATGTTTCCCCACTTGTTTCAAGGATTAGATATCTATGAATTGCATTGTGAAACTTGTGAATTGGCAAAACATTCTCATGTATCTTTTCCTATCACTAATAAAAGAGCTTCTCATCGTTTTCATGTGATTCATAGAGACATATGGGGTCCATCCACTATACCCAATATTTCTGGAGCCCATTGGTTTGTCTCTTTGATTGATGATTGTACTCGGGTTACATGGCTATTTCTCCTTAAACAAAAATCTGATGTAGGGACTGTTATTCCAAATTTTCATTCAATGATTCAAAATCAATTTGAGGTAAAGATAAAGGTTTTTAGAACAGACAATGTTAGAGAATATTTCAACCAAGTCTTATCTCCTTACTTACAATCACATGGTATTATACATAATTCATCCTGTGTTAATACACCTCAACAAAATAGAGTGGCCGAAAGAAAAAATGGACACCTACTTAACACCACTCGGACCTTACTTCTTCAAGGTAATGTCCCTAAATATTATTCACCAGTTCTTAATGCCACCTATATGATCAATAGACTACCCTCACATGTTCTAGACAATTAGAGTCCTGTCGAGCTCCTAAACTCTTTTTACCCTCATTTTAGAATTTCCAACGGACTCACTCCTAGGGTATTTGGGTTTACTACTTTTGTTCATGTCCATAGAAAATATTGGGGGAAGCTTGATCCTAGAGCCATAAGTGTGTGTTTCTAGGATACTCATCAACTCAAAAGGGATAAAAGTGTTACAATCCGTCTACAGGAAGGACCTATATCTCAGCTGATGTCATTTTGTCATAGTGCAAATTCTTCTTCTCGAAGTCCTATCTTCAGGGGGAGAATAGCATAATGGAAGATAGTCCTTGCAGTTCCTTCAAACCAATACATACCCTAGACCTCACTCGTACTCCAACTCCTATCCACTCAACCCAACCAATTCTATTGGCATCATAGAACCCAAGCTGTCCAAACACAGAACCTCTTGAGTTAACTCCCATCCTAGCCAAACCCAACCCCCCCCCCCCAAGTTTCCAAGTTTTTTCAAGTATACTCAAGGAGAAAAGACATTCCAACACCAGAGCAAACTCAAGACATTCCACCGAAGCAAACTCCAGACATTCCAACACTGAAGCAAGTTCAAGAATCAATTCCTAGTCCTAGAAATGAGATCACTATGAGTCCTCAACCATGCTCAAATATCCAAACAGGTAAACATTCCACTAATCCAAGTGATGATTTAGACCTTCTTATTGCCATTAGAAAAGGAACTAGAGAATGAACCCATCGATTGCTCTGTCTAATTTCCCATTATATCTCCTTCAAACACCTCTCACCTACCCATAAAAGGTTTATTGTGAGTTTAAATACAATTGCTATTCCTAACACTGTTTATGAGGCCTTATCAAAAAAGGAATGGAGAGATGCTATGCGAGAAGAAATGAATGCTTTGGAGAAGAATCATACTTGGGACGTTGTTAACAAACCGAGAGGGAAGAACATTGTTGACAGTAAGTGGATCTACACACTAAAATACAAGGGCAATGGCTCCTTAGAAAGATACAAAGCTAGGTTGGTAGCTAAAGGATACACTTAGACCTATGGAATGGATTATCAGGAGACATTTTCCCCAGTTGCGAAGATGAACACAGTAAGGATCTTGCTGTCCTTGGCAGCTCATTTTGACTGGCAGCTTCTTCAGTATGACGTTAAGAATGCTTTTCTTCATGGAGATCTCAATGAAGAAATATACATGAATGTTCCACCCAGATTTATAAAAGATATAGGTAACAAGGTGTGTAAATTGAGAAAGGCTCTCTACAGACTAAAACAATCTCCAAAAGCCTGGTTTGGTAGGTTTGCAAAAGTGATGAAAGAATCAAGATATAAGCAGAGTCAAGGGGATCCTACTCTTTTCATGAAACACTCAAACACAGGAGGGGTGACTATTATTTTGGTCAACGTGGATGCCATTATAATGACGGGAAATGATGAAAAAGAGAAGCCAAAATTGAAGCAGAAACTGTTAAAGGAATTTGATATAAAAGAACTAGGAAAACTAAAGTATTTCCTCGATATTGAAGTGGCATATTCAAAGAAAGGGATATTCATCTCTCAACAAAAACATGTTGCAGATTTATTAATGGAAACTGGAAAAATTGGGTGCAAACCGATGTCTACTCCAATGGATTCAAATTACAAACTTGGAGAAGCAAAGGAAGAATCGGCAGTGGACAAAAACATGTATCAACGACTAGTGGGCAAGCTAATATATTTAGCACATACTCGGCCAGATATAGCACATTCTGTGAGTGTAATCAATCAATTTATGCACGACCCAAGAGAATCTCATCTTCAAGCTATCTACCAAGTCCTACATTACTTGAAAGGCAGTCCAGGCAAGGGAATATTGTTTAAAAGGGGCCATACACTATCCTTAGAAATCCACACAGATGCAGACCATGCAGGATCTCCGATTGACAGGAGATCAACAACAGGCTACAACATGTTTCTTGGAGGCAATCTAGTTACATGGAGGAATAAAAAAACAAACCTTAATGGCTCAATCATTAGCAGAATCCAAATTCAGGGCTATTGCACAAGGACTATGTGAACTATTATGGTTGAAGATCATTCTTGATGATTTAAAAATCAAATGGGAAGGTCCTATGAAGCTCCCTCCCTCAAAATAATATCATGTTCTTCACCAATCCTTTTTTTGGGGCAACAAAAACAAATCTGTAATTAGCATAGCACATAATCCTATACAACATGACAGTACAAAGCGTATTGAGATTCAACATGACAGTACAAAGCGTATTGAGATTGACAAACATTTCATCAAAGAAAAGTTGGAAGAAAGACTAGTATGTATGTCTTATGTTCCTTTGTATCATCAACTAGCAAATGTTCTAACCAAAGGGCTAAATGCTTCAAGATTTCATGATCTTATATGCAAGCTGGGAATGGAAGACATCTACTCCACAGCTTGAGGGGGAGTGTTGAAGAACAGATATTTAGATAAGATCAATTTTATGGGATAAGATAAGATAAATCTTATGGGATAAGATTATTAGAAACAAAAATCCCAATAATCAAGGGATTTCTGCTATAGACTTCTAGATATAGTTTAGTTCAAATTAATACCTATTTTCCGACAGGTTAAGTTGTATATATATATATGTGTGTGTGTGTATCTGTGTATATTAAATACAATAGAAGTTTTTCCTGGAAATCTTAACAAAAGTGAATGGGAAGTTCAGTTATCTCATGAATATGGGGCCAAAACCAGAGGATTCTTAGGTTGAAGTATGGGATGAAGAAGATTCTATGATTATACCGTGGCTATGGAACTCTATGACACTAGAGATTAGTGACAAATGTATGTCTTGGCCACTGCAAAGGATATTTAGGATGCACTCTAATAGAAGTATCCAAGGCTATAAAAGCGAATTAAGTGAACAAGGTGAAGGCTATAACTGCAAAATAAGGGAGTAGGATGGTTACTGAATATGCCAATTAATTGAAATACTTGTGACAAGAGCTTGACCACTACAAGGTTTTGAAAACGAAATGTCCGAAGGATGCGTTTTGACCAAGTGAGAATCCAAATTCTTGGAAAGCATAAAGGTCCATGTTTTAATGAGATTGTGGCCTTAGTTTGTGAATAGGAAAATAGAAAAAACATGATGCTTGACCCATAAAATATAGACAACTTAGCTATGGTGGCTTAAGGTAGCAATAATTCATCCACAAATTTTGAAAAACACCAAAACTATGATAACCCATGGTATACTTATTATAAGAAGGCATCATACCTGTAAGAAAGTGATGGGAACTTCGTAGAAAACCTCTAAGCCGAGAGTGGGATAAAGAGGAGATTAACCAAGAAAAGATGGTCAGGCCATATTACTACAATTATACAAAATGAACACCTTAAAAGTTAGGTGGTCGTAACCAAAAAGAGGTCGAGAGGGCAAGATCTCTTATTTACAATCTTGATCAAACCTTCAAGTACTTCTTTTTTGGCATATTCAGGTGAGTTTCCACTCTTTATTGATTAAATGTGTTAGGAAAAACTTTTTCCAACTCATGGATTATGGATTCAGAAACTACTGATTATATGACCTACTCACCAAACCCGTTCCTTTTACATACTCCCGATGTCCAAAAGGTTCAAAGATAGTCTCAGATGATGGTTTATTAACCACCATAGCAGGCATAGGAGATATAAAGACCAATCTATTACTGACCTTAAAAAAAGTTCTCCATATCTTTAAATTATCTACAAACTAGATCTCTATCAACAATCTCACTTAAAATTTGAATTGCTATGTGATTTTCCATTATAATTATTGTGTATTTTAAGACAAGGACTTGGTGAAGATGATTAGATATGTTGAGTACAATATTGCCTTTACTCCCTTGTAGAATTGAACCTATCAAGCAAGATTAAGGGCAATTTATCTCACTCCTTTCTTTTAGAATCATTTTCATTTAATAAAGAGAAAATCTAGCTCCACCATCACCAACCTAGACATCCATCCTTTAGAGTCTTTAAAATTTTGTTTCTTTATTAAGGGTCTCAATGTTGACTATTTTTATTATGAAGTGTGTAACACAAAAATGTATCTTTTTCAATTAGTAATCAAAGAATTTTTATCCCTTTTACCTCATTCACATGATATTTGGGGTCCTCTACTATTCCTAATGTTTATGAGGGAAAATGGTTTATTTCTTTCATTGATGAATGCATTCGTGTCACATGGATATTTTTACTCAAACACAAACCTAATCTTAGCACTGTCCACCCAAACTTTTGTTCCATGATTAAAAATTAATTTGGGGTCAATATCAAAAGGTTTAGTCTGTTAATGTTAGGGAGTATTTCAATCAAATCATAAATCCATACTTTCAAAAGGAAGGAAATTGTACATGAGTCATCTTGTGGTAATACTTCATAACAAAATGGGGGTAGCATAAATGAAAAATGGTCACTTCTTTGAATCAACTCGAAATGTATCAAAATCCTTTTGTGGGGAAGCAACACTTACACCTATTTATCTTGGACTATCTAACTAAAGAGCTGTCTTGTCTTTTCATTAAAGCAATCGGTCGTGCTGTCATCCGGAATATGTCCCTAGTTTGGTGAATCTCTCCCGTGCGTCTTCGCTAGGGCAGAGCGCTCATTCAATACACCTATTTATCTTATAAACCGGTTGCCTTCAAGAGTATTGCATTTTAATAGTCCAATGGAAATCCTCTCAATATTTTATCTTGATCTACAAACTACAAATAAACCATTTCTAGGGTAGTTGGGTGTGTCTCATTTGTTCGTGTTCACAGCCAAAATCATGAAAAGTTAAATCCAAGGGTACTGAAAAGGCCTTTCTATGTTATTCTTCAACTAAAAAGAGTATAAGTATTACCACCTTCTGTCCAAAAAAGAAAGGACTAAGCAGATGTTACTTTCAATGAACACGGGTCTTATTTAACCACTCCTTATTTTCAAGGGAGAATTCAACAATAAAAGATAAGGGGATCACAGGGATGCGCCATCTTCCTCTAATCCTATATATGAACTTAGACCTTAAAATTAACAAGAAAAAGCAAATTCTACCCTTGAGAATGTGAGATTCAACAAGGTGTATTAAGGAAGAAGACAAGAATTCCTAAATTATGCAAGTCCAATACCTCAACCTGAATCCTGAGAATAAGGTAACAATTTCTAAAGCATAGTGAAATCGAATCTCAATTGACCAATAATAATTAAGATCTTTACATTACTATTAGAAAAGGGATTAAGAAATATACCAAACAGATACTATATCCTCTTGCTCATTCCTTTCTTTCAAAAGTGTTTCACCGTCTCACTAAGCCTTCCTTGTTGGCCTAAACACCAGTGTCATCCCTAAAACCTTATCTGCGTAAAAAAATAAAAATTGGGAGTTGGTGAAACTATTGGTTGGAAAGAAACCTGTAATTTGTAAATAGGTGTACACAGTGACGTATAGTATAGATGGATCAATTGAAAGGTATAAGATCATATTAGTCACTAAAGGCTATACCCAAACTTACAGAATTGACTACCTAAAAACTTTTGCTACAATTGCAAAGATTGACATGCTTAAGAGTTCTCTTATCTTTGGCAACTAACTACAATTGGGAATCACAGCGAGTTGATGTCAAGAATGCATGTTTGTAGGAAGCTCTCAAGGAAGAAACCTATATGGAAGTGCACTAGGTATAATTGGCCAACTCAAATCATTTTTAAGTTGAAGAAGGCCTTTTATGGATTGAAACAATTGCCACAAACATGGTTTGGGGAGATTTGCAAAAGTAATGATGGCTATAGGATCATATGTTCTTCATCAAATACTCACCTTCAAGGAGAGTCACAACAAGTTTAGCATATATTGATGACATAATAGTCACAAGGTATGACAACAAGGAAAGACAATCTCTAAGTCAACATTTTGCTAAGAAGTTTGAGATCAAAGAGTTACGTAGGCTGAAATATTTCCTCAGCATTTAACTAGTTCACCCTAGGCATAGTATTTTTATCTTCTTATAAAAGTATGTTACTGATCTCCTAAGGTTGTGTTTGGTTGGATGTAAGATTTTTAATGGAATGGAATGATTTATAATAGAATGGAATGTAAATGAATGTAATATTAGAAATTTGTTGTTTTGGAGGGATGGAAGGGTTCATAATGTAATATAGTAAAATGTTGTTTGGAAAAAGGATTCATAATGTAATATAATGAAATGTTGTTTATCATTTTACATTTCACCCTAAACCTCCCAAATCAGAGGTAACTTGTTTTTACTGTTTAAGATGGAATGAGATGTAATGTGAAACCCTCCCTTTCAATCCTAGTCCATTCCATTCTATTATAAACCATCCTCTCAAATAATGGGATAATATTACATTCCATTCCTTTTCATTAATAACCACCCAACCAAACATAGCCTAAGAGAAACCTGCAAGACAACTTGGAAACTAGAAAATACTCTAATAGACTCTAACATTAAACTTGAAGAGGTAGAATAGGATGTTGCAATAGATAGGGAAATGAATCAATGCTTTGTAGGGAGGCTCATTTATCTCACATATGACCAAATATAACATATGTAGTGAGTGTAATAAGCCTCTTCATGCAATGTCTGAAAGAAGTTCATTTGCAGGCAACTTACTGAGTATTGCAGTATTTCAACGAGACACTAGGAAAAGGTACTTTTGTTTACGAAAAATGTGAGGTCTAGTACTTGAGGTATACATAGATGCTAATTATGCAAGATTGATTACTAATAAGAAATCAACTTTATGATATTGCACCTTTCCTAAGTAAGAAGCATAATGTGGTAGCACGATCTATTGCAGAGGTAGAATTTCGAGCAATGGCTCAAGGTGCATCTGAACTGATCTAGTTGAAAACTATCTTAAAAGACTTAAAGATTAAATGGGATGGTCCTATAAGACTATATCATGATAATAAATCTGTAATCAAAATAGCTTATAACCTAGTACAACATAATCAAAAAAAGTGCATCAAAGTTGACAAACAGTTCATAAAAGAAAACTTGGAGAGTGATTTGAACTTTCGAGAATATTTTATCCAAGCTGGGAATGGAGAATACTCATTCACCAACTTGAGGGGGAGTGTGCAAAAACATGATTATTTTAGGATTTTGTGTCTTTTAAGATTTCCTATCTAGTTAGGATATCTCGGGATCTAATTATTGTATTTATTTAAAATAACTCATGATCATAGGATCTGACTATTTTTGTTGACTTTTTATTTGTTTGGGTAATTTGTATATAATTAACTCTCTTACGTAATTGAAAACGAGCAATATAGAAAATATTCTCTTAAATCCCAAGTTCTATCAGCATATACATACAAGCATTGAGCAAAACAAATTAGCAATAAGAGGAATTAGGCATTCAAATTATGTTTTGGTCCTGCAACAGTGAAGTCGCCTAATTTAGCGAAAATCATAAACCTAACTTTAGAAACAAGCACAAATTTATAAGAAGAAAATAAAGAAAAAATCATTCTTCTACATGTGACAAATATTATACAAACCACATATTATGTTCCATGATAAGAGTATATAAAACAATAAAAGACAAAGAACATAAGAATACATGTATAAAGGAAAAAAAGGACTATATAAAGCCATTACAATTTATGTTCTAACATAAAGTCACCTGATATTACCTCCTTGTTGCAATGATGATGAAGCCCGATCAACCCAATGGAATGCTCCAATACTGTGAGAGTGAATAGGAAAAGTAAAATAAGACAATTAGAGATACTTTTGTTATTATTCAAGAAGCCAACCCAATAATTAAATAAAGAAATAAATTTTGTTTTATTTGTAGTCAACAATTTCTATTTAGTAGACCTATCCAATGCTGTAAAATGTTTGCTTCAATTGCAACACAACATATGATCCAAACTTAAGCGAAAAAAATTAGTGTGAATCTTTTAGGGAATTCTACAAAATAAAACACATGGAATACTAGACTTACATTGTTTAGTAAGAGCACCTATATCCATGGCCAGACGATGAACTTTATTAGGGAGTTACTATCATACGTTACCAGAAGCAATAACTCCTATTTGAATAGGAAACTAGGTATGAGCTGCAGATCCTACTCATACAAAGTATTCCTCTAACATAAATCATATTCATACAGGGAATTGGGTCAATTCCTCGATAGCAAGCCTCAACTAACCAAAATGGGTTAACTGAATGGAAAGACCATTGTTTTGGTGCTCCCTATTATTTGTAGATGCCATAAAATTGAATCAAACTCCATATCTCTACTAGTAAACAATTATGACCTTTTTGCCTTTTAGACATCTAGTCATTGTTAAACATAAAAGCCCCACTTTGACATCATACTCGTCATCCAAGCAACACCATCATGGTAGTTTACAAACTAATCCTACAATTTTTTGTTCCAGTCTTGACGGATAAAAATACTATGAAATTCAATATTGGATGGCAAACCTATCAATCATTAAAATACAGCCATTGATTCCTTGAGCTTCTTTCTCTTTTTGAATTTGATAATGCAACGTCTGCAACTCAATAAATTAAAACGTTAAAATTGTGAAAATGTCCAGAAAGAATTCAATCTTATATGATTAGCAATCAAAACTAGGAAAAAGAAAAGAACTAGACATCCAGCTTTATAAGGACAACATGAATTTGGGCTATCACACTTAGAAAATAAGGACAACATGAATTTGAGAAATAAACTAGAAACTTTTCATTTAAGATTGTTATTGTAGCATGACATTTAGTTTTTAATGGAATCTGACTCAAACTTGATTTCCAACTTATGATTATGCATTGAACTTCAACTCAATAACCTATATGTTCCATATCGTTTCCCATGCCACTAGATAATTTTCAAGGTTTACCATATACTCTATGCACCTATGTGTTCAATACAAGTTATTTGGAGTTCAACTCCAGAAAGAACACTCTAGGACAAGAATCATCAAATTGGTCATAGCATCAATGTTTTAGTTATAAAATCAAGTACACCACCTCTTTCAATAATTAGATCCCTAAGAACTTCAGTCTTATGACTTGTCCTACAAAATATCTTATGATTGGCAGTTGCATGCAAGTAATCTACTCCAATTGACGTGAAACTTAGATGTATGTTACATACACATGGAACAAAAAATTTGTACGGGTGGTTAGACTAAAAGTTAGGTAAAAATATAGACAATGTGATTATTGTGTTCTTTATGCAAGTGCAAGCGTGTATCTTATCAAATAAAAATAGTCAACAAATAGCAGTTACCTAGTGAAAAAAGAGATTCGCACCTTTAGAGTGGCAAGAAACTCAAGACTATCATAACAGCGCGTATAGAGAAACCGTCTCATGGACAACGCAAACAAATTTTGGTCAGAGGAAGTGGCATTGCTTTTGCTCCAATCTACAACATTCGATTCGGTAATTCGTTTGCAGAATCGAATTCGAACAATAACTCAGAGAAGGGGAAGAAGGAGGAGAAGCTTACTGCTTTTAGCTTGAAGAATACGAATCCTAAGCAACTGAGAAAGGCGAAAAACATCAAAACGACAATCCAAGTCGATGAAAATGACTAACTGTTCCAATCCTCCGTAATGCACCCCATCCCACTCTTTTGGAAGAATTGAATTAATTGCAGCCTAAGGAAGGAGGGAAGTGAAAAAGATGAATTTTTGTGATGGAAGAAGAAATAATTCAAGACTTTGTATATAAGAACCTGAATGAGGATGTGGGTTTTGGCAGAAGGAGATGGACCCACAATCTCAACTACGTTACCGAGGCGCAGAGGAAGGTTATGAAAAGAAGGTGGAAGCAGCGAGAATGAGGCGTGGGCCAAATGAAGCCTAGACATCATGTCCCTGGCGCTCTCATCTACCTCAATCCAACCTTTGACAGCCATTAAAATGATCAGTTCAAAGCTCCCCCGCTTATTGGGAATTAAAATGATCAGTTCAAAGCCAATTAAACTGATACTATGTATTTTGGCCAATTTTTAAAATCAATTTCTTGCTTCATAAGTTTTGTTTTATTAGCCTCATTTAGTAACCACTACTAAATTGTCTTGGTAGATGAGATTAAAGAAGAGCTCAATTTCAAGTTAGAATGTTGAAGAGATAAGTTAGAATCAAAAGGTTTTAAAATAAGCAAGACTAAGACGAAGTATTTAGAATGCAACTTTTTCAAGAAGCCAGATGGTACATGAGGAGGCAGTAGTAATTGGTACTGATGTCATACCACAAAATTCAAGTTTTAAATATCTCTAGTCCATTATCTAGAGAGACGGTAATATAGATATCGATATAGTACATCATATTCGATCTGAGTGGGTTAAATGGTGAGGCGCATCAAGGGTCTTATGTGATCGAAAGATTCCTTTAAAACTCAAAGAGAAGTTTTATAAAATGGTGATTCGACCAACCAAGTTATATAGGACAGCGTATTGGCCCGTCAAAAGTAGACATACAAGACAATTGTTGGTAGCAGAAATGTGTATGCTTCAGTGGATGTGTGACATTACCAAAAGAGAGAAGGTTCGGAATCGTGTAGTGAGAGACAGACTATAGGTGGCTAATGTTAGACCCCTAAATTTCGGAGCACCTCTCAGCGACCTTCATGAGGGGCCTTAGGAGGGAGGTTAGCTGGATTCACGCATGAGGGAGGTATGCGAAAACACTAAGGCAAACGTTGGCGAGTGTGATCAGACTTTGTGCAAATTTTGGTAGAGTCTCGGACCTAGTAAAGATTGACTCGGCCCAAACTAAGGATTTGACGGACTAAGGACTTAGACTATGCTCGGATGGATGGACCATGACTAAATGGACTTGTTGTGGGAAGCATTGGATCGGGTCAGTGTGCTATGTGGGCTTCGACGAGGTTACACTGCATCATCAGCGGATAGAGATCGTGGGAAAATCTTGGATGATGTGGCGATGACGAGGAGCTAGAGTTACAGTGGAACACAACATTTGAAGATAGTAGAGATCTTCGCGGATAAGGATGCTAGTTTCCTAGTTGAATGTAATCTCTATCTTTTTGTTATCTTGTAAGATTCTATCTTATCAGTTAGAGTCCTATTTAGATGAGGGTGTCATCTAATTGGTTCATATGATGTAATCTGATAGAAATAAACGTGATCTCTAAGTAGATCAGTTTGAGTGGGATTAGGTAGTTCAGATTAAGTAGGATTCTGAATATAACTTGAGTCCCAAGTTAAAAGGCCTATATATATAGCTCATTCGAGCTTTGCTCTCAACTCATTCAGAGAAAGAGCATTCCTTGTATTCTTTCGAGGGAAAGTAATATAAAGGTTGGTTTAGTCGTATCTCTGTTGTTCCTTTGTTGCCTTTATTTTTTATTGCTTTCTTAAGCATTGTTTCTTCGAGAGTGCGAGTGAAACACCTCGAGGTCATTGAGGGCCGAGTCTTGCTTATGCGGATTAAGTGAGACTGCTGTACAAAGGGTAGTTGGCGATAGAATTAAGAGAAAGTTCGAGTTCCAAGGTGACTTTTGTAACAACTGGTATCAGAGCCTAAGTTTGAGATGGCTGTAGGCAACTTAACGGAACGAGTGTCTAGGGTGGAGGCGCTCATTGGGCCTATTCCTCAAGGGGAGAAAGAGGTCACGACTCACAATACTCAGTTTAAGATGTTGGAGGCGCGAATCCAACAGTTGGCGGAATTGTTGAAGGCGCATGAGGAGGCCCGGTTAGAGATCCCTGTGCTGAGGCG
The DNA here is from genome assembly GCA_025594535.1 of Erythroxylum domingense. Classification (NCBI taxonomy): domain Eukaryota; kingdom Viridiplantae; phylum Streptophyta; class Magnoliopsida; order Malpighiales; family Erythroxylaceae; genus Erythroxylum; species Erythroxylum domingense. The sequence goes on along the minus strand of JANQBM010000007.1, from coordinate 18,934,698 downwards.
TGTTGTTGCAACATTGGATGTCGGTCGTGCAGAAAGCTCATCACCAAAACCTTCAGCGGTGAAGGTACGTGAACCTAAGGTGTTCGAAGGGGTGCGAGACGCCAAGGTGCTTGAGAATTTCCTATGGGATATGGAGCAGTATTTTGCAGTTACAAGGGTGCCCAATACTGAGAAGGTCAGTGTGACGACCATGTACTTGGATAAGGATGCCAAGCTCTGGTGGAGGACGAGGACTTCTGCGGAGATCAGTGCGGGTAGAACTCCTGTGGATACGTGGGAGCTCCTGAAGAAGGAGTTGAAGGATCAATTTCTTCCGTTGAATACTTCATGGCTTGCGAGGGATGCCTTGAAGAAACTGAAACAAGAAGGTT